>CAIGRN010000452.1:0-10934 GCA_903798345.1 Fraxinus anomala | reverse complement strand
ATTATTTTTTTTTATTTTTTGTAATAATTTTTAATTTTTTTCTTTGGCACGGGGCGGGGAGGGGATGGTTCGGGGCGGGGCATCCCCTCCCCGCAACCCGCGGCGGGGCGAAGCCCCATGCCCCGCCCCGCCACCCCGTCGGGGCGGGTTTTTTTTGCCCCATTCGGGGCGAGGCAAAGCGGGGCGGGGAAAATTGCCATCCCTAATTTTCATGATTGATAATGCAAGTCCCTTAGACCCATGTTCTCAAAATGATCTTTATAAATTTCAACTGACAAAGTCTTAGTGATGAGATCTATTATCATAAGGTATGTCTTGATATGCTTAATGAACATTTATTCTTCTTTATATGACGACTGTCAACCAGATTCTATATATTGATATGTTTTTTTGGGATTCCACATTTGTTATTTCTTGAAAATAAAATTGTAGGTATATAATTACTATAAATCTTCAAAGGCTTCTCTATTATACCGACAACTTTTAAAACTTTTAACAAATATCTTAATCATAATACATATGGTGTAGCTTTATAGCAACCAAAGAATTCTACCTCTATGATGGATGATATAATTATAGTCTTCTTACTGCTTCTCCATTCCTCCAATAAGAAGAAAAATATACCCNTTAATCATAATACATATGGTGTAGCTTTATAGCAACCAAAGAATTCTACCTCTATGATGGATGATATAATTATAGTCTTCTTACTGCTTCTCCATTCCTCCAATAAGAAGAAAAATATACCCCGAAGTAGAATCACTATGTCTACACATTTAGTAAAATTCAAATCCATATATCCAATGACTTCAAGATTGTTGAGTTTGTAATATTTAGTTCATTTAAGATACCTTGTCACTTTCTAGAGAACTTTCCAATGATCTATACCCGATTACTTTAATATCTTCCTAGTACACAAACTGCAAATGCAATGTTGGGTATAATACATACTTGTGCAAGCTATCAAAAGTGAAAGCATAGGTTATAAACGCATGTGCTATCTTTCCAAATTATTCAATGGACATTGATTCTCACTAAATTTATTGCATATAACCATGTATGATACAGTCGATGCATAATCATTTATGTGAACATTTCCAAAACATTTTTAACGTAGCCCTTTCAGACAATACTAGTGACCTTTTAATTCTACCTTTGTGAATCTATGTCTAGGAAAATGCTATGGATACATAATTGTACCTATAGGAATGTCCATAGCACAACCCATATGTCTATGACATAAGATTCTTCACTTATTGACCATGTGTTATGTAGAAAATCCAAATAATTGCTTGCAAGTAAAATGTTGTCTACATATAGGATAAAAAAAAATGTATTTGTGTTAAGATTTGAGATTCCATCTTAAAATGTCAACTATATTAAGAGGAGTAACCAAAATTTTAATATGGTATCAAAACCTATTAAGTTCTAACGAGCGATTCGATCGGATTAAGACTCTAAAAAATTGAGCACCCGGATTTCAAGATTGAACTACTCAACTGAGCCACCATCTTGCGGGGCATGTTAAAGGATAAAATCTCACATCGAATTTATTTCCTATAGCATTTAGCACAAAGGGATAAATACAAAGAGGCCGCACTCGACACGCGTTCGATTTCCTATAGCATTTAGCAGGACTCTATTGACCAAGGAAAGGAGAAAGAGAGTCAAGAAATAGAGCGAGAAAGTTTGTTAATACTATGTTAAATACGATTTGGTGGTTGCATACTAAATGACCAAGGTCCGTGCCCAAATGACCGGAGGGTTTATTGCCTAGTAAGAAGCAGGATGTGAATGGTGAATTCAAAATTTTAAAGACTCTAATCTTGTTCATTAAAATTGCAAATGTTATTTTGAGGAGACTGCAATCGACACGCCTTTGCTTCCCTGCATCATCTATCAGGACTCCATATACCAAGGGAAGGAGGAAGAGAGTCAAGAATCAGTTACCAAGAAGTTTGTTAATATTATGATAAATACTACTTGTTTTGCAACTTTTGGATGAAGGGTGGATGTTAATATTTTTGTGATATGTGAATTATTGAATTTATCAGACATCGTTAAGTCTGTCGTTGCTTTTGTATGCGACATTCAGGATAATGCGATTATCAATTATTATTGTACTTTTGTCATGGATTCATTTGGTAACGTCTGTATCGAATGTCTGCAGCCAACTTCAAGAATGACAGGAACCTTTTGTCGGGACTGATAGTTTCACTTTCGGGATGCGATGAAATATTTTGTATGTGACCTTAAACACGACTAATGTTTGCAAAAGGTAACGAAACATCATTCATAATATAACTTCCGAAAGTGTAACACAAGCATTGTGAGATGCAAAAAACAACCGTGGACAAGTTATGAACAGAAACATTTTGTCGGGATCGATAGTTGAGCTGTCGAAATGTAATGAAGTAATCTGTCTATATGAGAAATTTTTGTGAAGTTATTGCTACACGATCGAATATTTGCAAACGATATTGAAACGATAATGATAATATAACTTAAAAATGAACAACGCCATCATTTGGTGATACAAAATACAACTTCAATCAGTTTCAGACATCAAGCCTATTTACGTAAGTATGTTACAATGGGGTTGGAACATGTGGTTCAATTATGGCCAACTCTACCACCGCGAGTTCATTTCCTAATTAGTATGGTAGACTCATATATAGATTGCTTGCGTCGTGTGGGTGGTCTACTTGGAGGGCGACGTACAATAGGTAGGAAAATATGAATATATTTAATTACGTTCGGAACAACTCAATCCACTTCCCGCACAACAGGATATATTTCTTCGCTATAAGCACCTCTCCAATAGTCCGCAGTGTAGTAAGGGGAGCATAGTTAATACAATAACATACCTCTTAAACAAGCAGTGCGAGTTGAGATTGCAATGATAAGAATTCTGCACAATCAATATATCGACATTTAATAGCATGAAAGTGGCACATTCGAATATTAAATCCGTACAATAGCAAAAGGTCAAACCGCCAGTTAAATTGTCTATCCGGCAGTTTTCAAGTGTCGAATTCGATAGTTGAAATGTCTATCCCGAGAGTTTCTAATTATCGAGTACGACAGTTGAAATGTCTAGCCCGACGATTTCTAAATGTCGAATTCGACGCTGAACTAAGTGTGTTAATCAATATTGTATTACCGAATGACAGAATCTTCTTCCCAAATAATTTTCACAGTAAATTATTAAAGAGTTTTTCAAAACATTTATTGGGTTTGATTGAAAAAAATTATTCGAAACATTAATAGTCATAATCAATTTTCAACTATAATATGACAAAATCCTCCCAATAAATAACTTATGTTTTATTAAATGTGGAATCCTTCATAACATTTTGTAAATGATATTAGTATCTTTACTCCAAAAGATTTGAAAATAACAAATCAATGAATAATAATTTCAAAAATTTCTAATAAATTTGACCATATTATATAAACATTTCAAAATAGTAGTAATAGTAATGTTTTCTTGATGAATGAATGAAAAAGATGGTTAAAAAGTTAGGATTTGTTAATGTTTGAAGAAAATGGTTTATGCACGCTTTTCAAAATATTTTTTCTTTTTGTTATTAACAAATTCATATTACCCAATATAATATACATATATCAAATATTTATAGTACAAAAATTAAATCATTAATGAGCATTAATGACAACTAACTAAAGCATTAATGAGCATTAAATGCTACTAAAAAGTTGTCATTAAGGGTAAATTAGATATTTCACATTAAAAAGGTCATATTTTTTAACATCATTAATAAAAATGATAAATTTTACTTTTCAAATTTAGTGAAAAAATCCCCAAAAATATATTGGTCTCCTCATCGGATTTTCCAAATTCCCCAAATCTACCCTTCAAATTTCTCTCTAAATTGATCGAATCAAAGGAAGAAAGCAATGGAGAATTCGGGCAGCGCTGTGTCTTATTACGAGAAGATGGACGGTCTGGCTCGGTGGTTCGGGACGAGCGTGGCGGCGGCGTTCTTCGCCTCCCTTGATCGTTGCTCCTGCGTCAACGTCGCCACTAACGATACCGACGATGAGGACCAGGAAGAGGCCAAGGACCGCCCTCTCATGCTCACCACCCTCAACTCTATCAGCTCCACCGCATCCTCCAACATTTCTACTGTCAACAATCCTCCTTCCTCCGTCGAGAAACTCCCCGTCTGATCATGATTATTATCCTACATCTGTCGATGATCAGTAAAATGTTTTTATCTACACACTTATATGTATGATTACTGTGTATTTGTGCATCAGTTTTTTGTTTTTTGTTTTTTTTTTCTTTTTTTTGGAAAATTGAATGGATTATTAGTAAGTTTGAGATGTTGAGTTTGAATTGATCTTATGGTCCTTACGGAAATTATGGCATTTTAATGCGACCGAGCAAGGGAAGTTTTTGTTTTGCATTTGTGGTGGAAATATTTTCGGCTTATGTTGTTGCTGGATATATTTTTCATACAAGTATTCTCATATATTACATGTGTTTTTTATTATTGTATATATACATAACCAATTGGATCAGGAGATTTAGGAGGAGCTCTTAAAGAGAGAATGATTTTGCATTTACATGTAAAATTGTAACAGATCTATTAGTCAGAGCAGCTAAGTTTATCGAACCAAATACACATATCTTCGTTTTTAGACACACTTCCTTTACAAAAGGGTGAGTTCCACACAAAATACTTGTAACATAGACCATTCACTCTCCTAGTAATGACCTTTGTTGCTAAAGTGGCAACTTGGGGAAGGTTACATCTAGTAGAAAACTCGTTACATGAAGTCACAAAACTGGAAATATTGGTTGTTGTAGAAATCAATTCTGAAAAGAAGTTTGTAATGACTCTATTGAGTTGCTACTTCCTCATCCCTAAGTTAAATTTTCGCTTGTAAGCGTATAAGCAATGTTGCATGCTCTCGTCACAAGCCAGTAGTGAGTTTACCCAATGTGCTAGTTAACATACATGTGCTGATCCATTGGAAAAGAGTTTTGAAATTGAAGGTTATTTATTTCTTTGTAGGCATAATTTATTTGAAAAGTATTTACCCAATGTCGTGAGATGGTGAAAAAACTTGAGTTGCATCATGACTTTTACTGTGACTTTTAGATAAATAGAGAGTAGCAATGACTATAAAATAGTAAGCTTACAATAATCTTCATGGAAAGATAATGCATACAAAGGATGTTGTGTCTAGGAGGCTCACTCTGGGGAAACTAATAGGCTTGTCTCGGGTTGTACTGACAGCTCCTTGTTTCCTATATCATGCATACCAGATGGCTGCCAGAAGACATACTTTAAAGCCTGGTTAATTAATTTGTCAATTATTTCCTAGTTGAAGTATTAGTCCTGTGAAAAAGAAAGAGTAAGCGATCAACCCCTGCCACCCTCTCAAAATGCCATAAGTTTTAGTGCTTATGGTGAAGTTGATGCATCTTGTTTGGCTTTTACTAGTTGAAGAACCCGTTAATGGACCCCAAACCCTTAAATATGAGACAAAAAGAAGAATACTTTATTTTAGATTTTGTTTCTCTGTAACTTGGAGAACGATTACTACCTTTGAGATCTTGAATTCTTCCATTTGGAGTAACTAATTGGACTAAAAGAAATTAGAAGTGTTATTGGCTAAATGTAGTTGTGGTAGTACCCTTTTTTATGCTTAGTACTTATGGACTTAATTTGGAACCTTAGGCTGATAATGTCCATAAAGATAACTAGATAAGCTGTCATTAAAGGTCAATAATGTGTATACAGTAATAATAGAATATGACTGAAGTACCATGATGTGAACATTAAACATAGAATGTAAGTAATATTTACTGCAAGGTTTGAATTTCTTTAGAAAATCCTGTAACAGTGCCTCTTTAGCCTTGGGTGAGATCAAATATACTCAATCTTACATAACAGGTAGTATAATGTCCATCTTTTTCTGGATACTTGGGTTTTTTTGCTAAATGCACGTTCTTCGACCATTCTTTTTGCTAATATCATCATATGTTATGTACAAATTCGAACCCCTAGAATATCTCGTGTCCCATTTAATGATAAAAATTAAAATTAGAGACAATTTCTCACATAGATTCCCCATCAAAAACTTGTTTTTTTCCCTCTGTTGGTAGCTTAATGCAGATAATCTTATACATTATATTTCTCTGTGATCTGAATTATGTATTGCTACATTTCTATCTGCAATCTGCTCTGTATTGTGTTTAATTTATTTATTTTTTTGCACAGTTGTCCTTGTTTGGACATCCACAATACTGTCTTACGATTCAGCTCGTCTTACTGTTATTTAGTGGAATTCTCAACTTAGTTCTGAACTTGTTCTTGTATAATATAAACCCATAATGTTAAAGGATTCCATTCTACTCTCGTCTTTACACAAAATGAAGTACGATTTAAATTTTTTTAAGCTCGTCATACATACGTTTTATATCATATTATCTAACATATTATTCGCACATCTCATGACTCGTGATTTATAAGAACTTGCAAGTATGACTTCGCAAGCACTTGATTCTGTGAAAATTTAGCCTTTAGCCCTTATTTGGCTTTCATTTTTTGAAAATTATTTTTTTCTCAAATTCATTTTCAACTACGTACTTTTTTGGATTTGCAAATTTTATTAACTTTTTAATAATATATTTTATTAATTTAAAATTTATTAAAAAATTAAATTTTAATTAAGCTAAACAGGAGCTTAGTTAACAGGTAACATTTTACGGCCTTCTTGCCAACTTGATACTAGAAAATCATCCATCGTCAAGTCAACACCCTCTTGTTAAATTATTTTACGGGAAAAAAAAAATGCAGATTACAATATTACTAACTATTATAGAGACATCTCATTCTTTTTTAAAAATTGAAGAAAACTTATCCTGAGATTTATTTTTTGCTGTCATCAAAAATAAATATGTATCCATATTTTATCCCTCTGGTTTATATTTTTTAATTTCATTATATATCAATATTTATTTTTATTCTTATTGCTTAAGACATGCTTTTGACTTAGACGAGATCGTAGTTTTAGTTAAAAGAAATGTCATTATCAATATTTTAATAGTGTTAGGAAATTAAAAATATATGTTTTATTCCTTGCGTTTTGCAAATAAGATTGACAATAGTTAACCAATCACGTTTATATCATTTGATTTAGTAGCATCTTCTCAAATTTATTTTATTGTAAATTTAGTAACATTTTTTTCAAATTTGTATTTTGCTTTTTACAAAATAGACATGTATATCGCATCAAGAGCTCATTCGACATGACTTTTGAAAAGTTAAAAAAAGTTTTTGATATCAAAAGTTGCTTTGGACTCGTTTTGCTAATTTTATAAAAGTACTTCCAGTAATTAGAAGAACTTTTAGAAAAAGATGATCCAATTTAACTTCTTATAAAAGCACTTTCAAAATAAAATGCACTTTTAAAAATTAGTTTTTAAATAAAAATTAAAATATCTTTCTTCAAAAACTCTTCTATAAAAAGTAAAAATAAAAATTATAACAATGAGCTCTAAGTTTAAGTAAATTAAAGTAATATAACATTAAATGAAGTTGGCATTAAATGTTTAAAGTCTATACTGTAAAATCTCGATAAATGAATGTTCAATAAATTAATAATCTCACTTAAATAATAAAATTCTACGGTTCTGACTTCGGCCATTGTACTAAATTAATAAGGGAACAATACATAAATCAAATTTTTATTAAACAATATTTCAAAATTAAGGATATAAGTTTTAAATTACAAAAATCAGACTTTCATTAAAATTTATTTGTGGTTTAATTAATGAATACATAAATGTCACGAATATATGAAATTTGGTCACAATTCAAAAATTTTAAGGCCACAATTAAATATTTATTAATTAGATCACAATTATATAATTAATGGTCACATATACATAATTATAGGTCACAATTTATTTATAGGTCACATATTATCAAATTAATTAGTCACAGATGATTTCGAGATCACAAATTCAAAAATTTATAAGTCACAATTAATTTTATTGGTCACATATTTTTAAATTTGTTGGTCACAAATTATTTTTCAGTCACATATTGTCAAATTTTTAGATCGTAGTTAAATACTTGATCACAGATAACCAAATACTTGGTCACAGAACACTGGCACTATCACTTCCACCACCAACCACTGCCACCGCCACTAACCACCACCAACAATAATGACACACCACCACCTCCTCCTCCTCACCAACAAAACCCCCCAACAAAATCATAATTTTCACTACAAAATCACATCCACAGCCGCCGCCCCACCACACAAAACACCACACATCACCGTAACCACATCCATGGCCGCCACCACCACCACACAAAACACCACACCACTCCCACCTCCATATCCACCCTGCACATAGAGAGAGAGGATAGAGAGAGGGGAGGAGAAGACGAGAGGCGAGAGAGATGGGAGGGGAAGACGACGAAGGAAAATGTGCGGCGATGCGGTGGCATGATGGATCTGCTTCTGTGTCATCTCCTCTTCATTGCAGCAGCACCGAGGCGCTACGTCAGCGCTATGTCACCAGATCGACGACGGAGAGAAGGGACGGGAGATTTACAGAGATAGGGAAGTGGATGGGAGAGGAGAGGAGGCTAGAGAGAGAGAGAGGTGAGAGAGTTGATAGTGATAAATTAAGGTTAGGGTATTAATATATTACCTGATTTTGGAATAAATAAATTTTGGACTTGATATTTGAAAATAGTAACTTAAAAATCTGCCTGGATGTAATTTCCTCAATTAATAACCCTGTTAAATGTATAAGATAATAATATTTTTTAGATCATTTAAGGCCCAACGAATATATAAAATAATAAATATTTAAATTTATAAAACATTCATACTAATACAAATTAACAAACTTAATTTGACAATATTTCTTCAATTCGTCTATTTTTAAAAACTTGCATCTAAAGTCTTTTATTTTTTCTTTGTACTCAAATCAAACTAAACTAAACTTCATTCTTAATTTTTTGTAATACATATACCACATTTGGCATTTCTTTTTTTCATTTTATACAAATTAATTATTAAGGTTACGACTGCTTAAAATGCCTTTTTTTTTTAAATAGTTGGTAAAACACAATTATCATCTAGATCATGATCATTATTGATATATGTATTGAGTACTCTTTGAATAATATTAGTCATATGAATTAATGTTTCCTCTTTAATGTATTTATGTGTGTGCCTTTTGTGTGCTTATATGTATTTTAGGAAAATATAATATGATTTATAAAAATATAAAATACTCCATAAATTAATAATATTCATTCATAGGTAAATTAATAACCTCTCTAAGATAATAATTTTTCCCAGTCCCAATATTATTATTTTATAAAGGTTTTACTATACTCCTTTTAGTTCCATTATGTAATAAATATTATAGATCAATCTAAATTTGTTTAGTTTTAAAAATTAGTAATTAATTTTAACAAAAAACATTATTAATGAAAAGTTTGTTTGGCATTCAAGTGAAAAATGATATTTTTTAAGTAAAAATTGTAACAACGGTCCCTAAATTTTTCAATATTTACAGACTTTATCATAACTTTCATTTTTGTAATAGCTAAGGTTCATAACCTTTCATAAATATGCAGTGGGGTTCATTTGGACAAAAACCGTCCAAAACACCGTCAAGTGACTTAAAAATTTAAAACATGAGGTATTTTGACCACTTTAAGGAGAGACAATTTTGTTCATACAGTATTTCCCCATATTCCTTGTTCAAGCATTGAACATTTTTCTCAAAACAGTTAAAAAAAAATAAAAGAATGAAAAAATAAAAGGAACAAGAATTTTTCATCTTCTCAACCCCACCCCACGCCACCCCCACCATACCAAAACCAAATCTAACCCAACTCCCACCTCCTCCTTCCACAGCAACCACTTGCCGTCGCCAAAACCAAAACCAAAACCAAATCCAACTCAACTCACTATATCAATATCAAAATCAAAATCAAAATCAAAATCAAATCCACCCTCTGCAAAATATATGTCTTTCCTATATGACTGATGATATTGTCCCTCCTTAAAATGGTGAAAATACATTTTTTTTTTCAAGTCAACTGACAGTGTCTTGAGAGATTTCCATCTAGATGGATCCCAACTACATATTTATGAAAGGTTAGGGGTCTTCGCGACATAAAATGAAGGTTAGGGCAAAGTTCAAAAAATGAAAAATTAGAGACCGTCACTTCAATTTTATCTATTTTTAATGTGTGGTTAAAAAATGAAAAAAAAAATAGCGGGTTCCACAAAATGCTGTTGAAAATAATTTTTTAATAAAAATAATTTCAGTAAAATGTGTACCAAATAATTCTGAAATAAGAATCTAAAGAAAATTGGAAAAAAAAAATAGCAACTTTCTTGAAATTAAAATAATTTACATACACATAATGTGGTAAGATACGATTTGGTCAGAATTTCTTCAAAAAAAAAAAATCTACATTCTCTTTCGACACTTCATTTGTACGTAAACTATTACGTAACTTCATTATGTATATCATTGTTCTAAAATATTTTACACGTAAACTCAAAACGTTTTACTACTTTTTAAGTACACATTCTCTAAAAAATCACTATTCTAAAACTTATTTTCCTCAAAAATCTCATTTTAATGGTTGTCAAACAATGGCTCAATATAAAAAAAAAAATGGTGATTCGATTCTTATTCGATTCTTGGTCTAAAATTGAGAATCAAACAAAATTCACCGGCTCTCAATTTTGATATCCATTCGAGTATTTAACTTAAGAAGAATTGCCTAATCCTAAAAATATCTATACCACAAACTCCAAAGTCTTCAATAGCCAAAAAATAAAAGGATTAACCAAGCACTTCCCAAAATAAAATTAGTCAATCAGTTTTCATTTTTCTAGAGAAGGGTTCC
>CAIGRN010000429.1:0-12390 GCA_903798345.1 Fraxinus anomala | reverse complement strand
CCCGCCCCGCCCCGCCACCCCGTCGTGGCGGGTTTTTTTTGCCCCATTCGGGGCGGGGCGGGGCGGTGCGGGGTAAATTGCCATCCCTAGTTGTTGTTGTTGTAAAAAAATCTAGTTCTTAGTTTGAGTTGTACGAAATTAATTTTTGACCTTTAGCAAGGCCAAGAAAATGAGAAAAAAATCAACCATATCAAAATTAGATTCTTTGATAACATGTAATTTATTAAATTAGCCGGATGTCATACTCGGCCAGGGTTAAAAAAAAAAAAGGTCAAAAAGGGCATTTTGAATTTGTTGATATGGCATAAAGAAATTAAAGACAAATGCCATAAGAAATAACATGTGTCAGTGGCGTCGTAGTAGGCCGTTCCAAAGCACTTTGAAATGATATTAAGAATGCAATATTTCGACTTCAATTGACATCTAGTAATAATCTCGAAAATTGAGACAAAAATAAGAAAAACCGTTTATATGTTTTAGAACGGCCTACTTCGACGAGTGGTAACTTTTGCTACGGTTGGCCGTTCGCACGTCTTTAGAGATGAAGAAAACTAGGTCGTGAGCACTTTGAAATGATATTAAGAATGTAATATTTTGACTTCGTTTGACATCCCATAATAATCTCGAAAATTAAGATAAAAATAAGAAAAAAACGTTTATATATTTTGGAACTACCTACTTCGACGAGTGGTAACTTTCGCTACGGTTGGCCGTTTCGCACGCCGTTAGGGATGGAAGAAATTAGGTCGTGATTACTTTGAAATTGTATTAAGAATGCAATATTTCGATTTCGTTTGACATCCCGTAATAATCTAGAAAATTGAGACAAATAAGAAAAATCGTTTATATATTTTGGAACGGCCTTCTTGGATGAGTGGTAACTTTCGTTGCGGTTGGCCCTTTCGCACACCGTTAGAGATGGAGGAAACTTGGTCGTGAGAACTTTGAAATGGTATTAAAAATGCAAAACTTCGACTTCGTTTGACACCCCGTAATAATCTCGAAAATTGGGACAAAAATAAGAAAAATCCAAAACCAAAGTGGTTGCTCTAATAAATTTGTATTGGCGAAAGCATTTCCATTTTCAACCGACAGCCACGACGTGTTATTTCTTATGGTCTTTGTCTTTCATTTCTTTGTGCCAGATCAACAATTTTAAAATCCTGTTTTTTACCGTTTTAGCTTTATTCATTCACTTTTCACTCTATGTTGGATTCTTTCACCATTTTGTCCTCTTGTTTATTAGGAGTTCACTTGCTATGAGTCAATGTAAACAAAAGGTGATCAACAAATTCATTTTAAGAGAGCTTCATCTTTTTCAAAGCAGCAATTATTCTTTTATGTATTTATTTGTCACTCAAATATAACAAAAAATATCAAAATTGGACTCTTGACAAAAGTTAATTATGATATGTACATAAAAGGTGGTCCTACGTTATGTTCGATTTTTCAATCGATGTTAAGTATTATTATAGTACCTTGGAATATATAGGAACAAATGTCAAAGCATTAGGTTTATGTCATTCCATCTAATGATAAGATTTTTTTATGTAATTGACAAACCTTTGATAATTAAGGTGTCGGCTTGTTAATTGACAAATAAACGAGCAACAAGCACTTTCAAAGGAAATTGAAAGTCCTTTTCAACGAAAAATTTAAAACAAAAATAAAAATCCCTTTTCAAAAATTCAGTAAAAGCATGAGTTAATAACCAATAGTAACTCATATGCCATGGAATCGGACGGATTTGAATACGTCGACTTGCAATCTGAGCTTTCCGCAAAGAGATCGAGCGAGTTTAAACGTTTTACTTGTTTTTACACCATTATAATAACACAATACTTGTTTTCTAATTGAATAGGGTTTGAATAGTCCTTTAAGAATTTCGTAACTTTTTAATAACAACCAATAATCAAGATTGTAATTGTAATAAGAAAACTAGTAGAATTGATTCTAATTTCTAATTTCATATTTTATCACACCTTTCATCTTTTAGAATACTATTTGCAAGTCATCCCATTTTAAAGCAAGTTGGAGGAAAGTATCCATTCACCAAGTTACAGTTCACAACCGCATCTCACACAGTGTGTGAGTTTTGTTCCTTCGCTTACCAAAACTTCATGTCCTCTTACTCTGTTAATAATAGCAAATTTCAACATCAATATTAACTACATATCATATACATAGTATGCATTTGTGTTGAAGAAAAACTGAATTGGAGAGAATACCAAGAACGAATTGAAGGTGGATGTTCAAGATTTAAAGTTGTTTGCTTGGGGCTACATAAAAAGCATGTTATTTTATAAATGGAAGATTACATAACTAAGAGGTTAATTTTCGCCTATTTCAAATTTAAGAGACAATGTTTAAAATTTCAAATCTCATACCTTTTCAAATTTTATATATAAAAAATTAATTAAACATATATTTATTAATTAAATATATTAAGGTCACTATTCCATATAATTTGGTCACAAATTTCATATAATTGGTCACATATTATTAATTATTACAAATCACAATTTTTATATGTCCATTTTTTTTTTCAATCACAATTAAAATTTTTTATAAGTCACAATTTGTTCATCGATTACAAATCAAAAATTTTGTACGTCACAAGTTATTCATCGATCACAAATCTATCAAATTAATAAGTCACATATTATTCATTGGTCACAATTCAAAAATTTTATAAGTCACAATTTGTTCATCGATCATAAGTACAAAATTCATACGTCAAAATTTATTTATTGGTAAAAAATCAGAAGTATTATAAGTCACAAATTATCAAATTATTGATCACATATTAACAATTTTTTATGTCTCACATTATTTTTTGGTCACAATTTATCTTTTTCATTACTCACATATTGTTTATTGATCACACACCAACCAATTTATTGGTCACAATCAGTTACATATTGTTTATTGGTCACAATCAAGAAAACAATTTGTGACAACCACCTTCGCCAACAATAACACAACTACCAATGCTGCCTGTACCACCACCACTACCATCTTCTCAAATCCATTACCGTAACCACCACCACCACCACCGTCGTGACCATCACAACTACCATTTACACTCTTCACCACCGTGACCACCATTTCCACCACACCACACAACCACCATCAACCAAAAAAAATCTTCAAACCTACCATCATCGTTGTCGCCGTCATTGCCACGACTACCACCAACACTGTTACCGCAATCACCACCAATCCAAAACCATAGCCACGGCCACCACCATCTCCATTACATCCGCCACCACCAATGAATTAGTCACAACCACCACCATATATGATCGTCGTCGCCGCCACAGGCACAACCACCGCCCCGCCACCGCCAACACAAACATCAAACCCACCACCACCACCAACTTCAACACCATGTCATCACATCGCCAACATCACCACCACTCATCGACGACGCGATGGCCACCACTCACAACTACGGTGCCGCTTCAAGCGGCGCGCAATGACAGTCACATGCTACTCGTGCGTTTGCTGGGGGAGGAAGAGCAGCGATCGAGTGATGGAGGAGAAAGAGCAGCGGCGGTATAGGCTACATCGCGTTAGTGGTGCGAGGTTGCATCGTTGATAAAGAGGAAGGAGAAGAGCTGTCACATATCAGACGATTTCGCTGGTAGATACAAAATAGGATAGATACCAGTAGATACAAGAGTGGACATGGAGGAGAGTGGTGTTGTCGGACGGCGACGTGATGACGATAGTGGTGGGTTGGTAGAGAGTAAGAAGAGGGAGAGAGGGAGAAGAGAGTTGAAATTGGTTTTAGGGTTTGGGGTGGATTAGTTTATATTTCAAATATTAATAAGAATAATATTTAAAATTTTAATTATCATCTGAATTTTTGAAATAAAAATTCATAAATCTGAATTTTGAAATTAGAAGTTGAAAATTCTGGTATGCTGTAATTTCCATTTTTATAAAATGAGGCTTTTTGCGCTTTTGGCCTATTTGACCTGATTTCACATGTGTGATGTGTCATGTTTGATTTTCATTTGCTACATGACACATTTCGTTAATTGAGGGTGACGAAGATTATATGAGCGATGAACGGATAAGTAATTGAATAGATGAGTGATCAACAAATTATGTTTTATTGCTCTGTAAGTAAGTAGTAATGTAAAAATAAAGTTTGTCAAGTATTGATTAAATTTAGTTGAGTGAAAAATGTATAGCCTCAGTTTGCCAAAAAATAAAATCTTGATTTTTATCGAAATTAAAGTTAATAATTAATTTTAATTAAGAGTGCCTTTGAACCACATTATTTTGGAAGAATGTATTTTGGAATGGTAAATTGATGAAGAATATATAGTTGAAAAGGAAAAAAAAAATTGTGATGAAAAATATTATTTTATCGAAAAATGTGTAACTAAAAATGAGTAGAAAAATGAAAATTTTAATGTAATTGCACTAAATATTTTATGGATTTTATAACTTTTTCATCTAGATATTAAAATCTGTATTTTATAAATCTGAATTTTGAAATTAGAAGTTGAAAATTCTGGTATGCTGTAATTTCCATTTTTATAAAATAAGGCTTTTTGCGCTTCTGGCCTCTTTGACCTGATTTCATGTGTGTGATGTGTCACGTTTGATTTTCATTTGCTACATGACACATTGCGTTAATTGAGGGTGACGAAGATTATATGAGCGATGAACGGATAAGTAATTGGATAGATGAGTGATCAACAAATTATGTTTTATTGCTCGGTAAGTAAGTAGTAATGTAAAAATAAAGTTTGTCAAGTATTGATTAAATTTACTTGAGTGAAAAATGTATAGCCCCAGTTTGCTAAAAAATAAAATCTTGATTTTTATCAAAATTAAAGTTAATAATTAATTTTAATTAAGAGTATCTTTGAGCCACATTATTTCGGAAGAATGTATTTTGGAATAAATTAATGAAGAATGTATAGTTGAAAAGGAAAAAAAAATTGTGATGAAAAATATTATTTTATCGAAAAATATGTAACTAAAAATAAGTAGAAGAATAAGAATTTTAATGTGATTGGGCTAAATATTTCATGGATTTTATAACTTTTCGTAGATCTATAATTTTAGACATAAATTGAAAAATACAGAGACAGAAAGACAACGACACGTACGAATACAGCTACCATCTATATATTACAGCTGGCCGCCTCTTCTATTGTTCTCTCATCACTCATCTTCACCTTCATCACTGCCAACAAATCAAGCAAATCTTTAAAACTGTTTTCAAATTTTCCAAATATCTTGTTTTTCTTGAAGTTCGAATGGGCTCATCATTTTCATTCTTGATTTCACAAGAAAAATATCGGGCAGCCCCTTCGCCGGTGCCGGGACTCGGGGATTTGCCGGAAAGCTGTGCGGCGTCGGTTCTTGTGTACTTAGACCCACCGGAGATATGTAAACTTGCAATACTGAATAAGGCTTTTAATGGGGCCTCTTCTGCCGATTTTGTTTGGGAGTCTAAATTACCTAAGAATTATGGGTCTGTAATTCAAAGGGTTTTTGGGGAGAGTGATGTTTTTTCTAAAGATTTGCGTAAGAGAGAGATTTATTCCAGGCTTTGTCGACCCAATTCTTTTGATGGTGGAACAAAGGTATAATCTCATCTTTTTTTTTTTTCCTCTTTTAGTTCTTTTGGTTTTAGATTTCTATTCATAAAATTGCATATAATATTGTCTGTGATGCTTGTGTTCTGGTGTATAATTGGTTTTTTTTTTTTTTTGCAAAAAATTAAATTGGAAAATGGGAAAATCCATATAAAGATTACTTCGCAGAAAGTTTCTTATAGATTTTTTGTCATTTTATATTTGTGATATTGGGTGGAAAAGATTTTTGTTTCAATGGTTTCACGTGGAAATCGAGTTAGGAAATGACATTTAAGGAATTATGGAAATTTGTTTTTTAATTCTTGATGAAATTTCTGGGAAAAAAATTGTATTTTTAATTTTCAATGTTGGTTTTGTGTGCTTTGGTTTGAATGAAGCTAAAAGAGAAGATATGAATATTGATTGAATGTGTTGATGGGGATTGTTGAATTTGATTTTGTGCAGAAAGTCTGGTTAGATAAGAGAACTGGAAAGACTTGTATGTCAATATCTTCGAATGGGTTGGCAATTACGGGGATTGATGATCGGAGATACTGGAGTCGGATTCTGACTGAGGAATCGAGGTGAGGTTCAATACTCTGCATATATTTCTGTAAGTTAAGATGAAATTGGATTGGTTATTTGTTGATGCATATGGTTTTAGATTGGCTGATCAAATCCAACGGATTCTGGGCATTTCTCGATGAAATCTCCCAAAGAAAAATGTTATTTACTGTTCATTTTCTTTCCACAGTTTTGTGATGCTCTGTTTCTGATGTTTTTGTTATCAACGTGTTGTGGTTCTGTGTATGTTTCGTTGGGATCTTAACTATAAGGAAGCCATCATTGAGTTTTAGAATCTATAATTTAGGTTGAGGAATTGACACATTATATAAAAGGACTGACTGGTTTTGATTGGATGCTTCTATATATGTCATTCTTGAGTTTTTAACAGGGAACTCATCTTCATATAGCATAGCTCTCTTTCATCTTGAGATTATCTTCTTTGTTCGTTTTAAGATGTGACATTTCTCTTTCAAGAATTGAGAATGTACATCAACAAGGGCAGGCAATATTGATTGAGGATAAATTGAGAGGAGGACTGCTTAGGCTTCAAATTTATTTGAAACAAAGTTTAGTTTGTTCTTTTGTTATTGTGTTGTTGACTACCGTGTGAAATTATTGAAAGAAGATAGATTTGATTTTTGGATACTGGGAGCAATGCATGTTATTTGGAAATTTCATCTAAATATTTATGCCTTTTCCTTCAGCCTTTATCCACTGGTAATTTTGTAGTAATGTTGTACCAAACTAGTAATACATGTGGAAAATAATCTTAATCCCAACTATCTATTCCATTTAGGTTCCATTCTGTTGCATATCTGCAGCAAATCTGGTGGCTTGAAGTGGATGGCGAGGTCGAGTTTCCATTCCCTGCAGGGTCCTATAGCCTTTTTTTCCGACTGCAATTGGGACGTGCATATAAGAGGTTCGGCCAAAGACTTTGCAACTCCGAACATGTTCATGGTTGGGATATAAAGCCAGTGCAATTCAAGCTCTCAACTTCAGACGGACAGCAAGCGACATCCCAGGTTTACTTGAAAGAACCTGGAAAATGGATATACTATCACGCCGGGGATTTTTTTGTTGCGGATTCCAGCAAATTGACTAAAGTCAAATTTTCGATGACACAAATCGATTGCACACACCCTAAAGGTGGTCTTTGTGTAGATTCTGTACTAGTGTATCCTAGTGAGTTTAGAAAGAGGTTGCAGCGTTTTTAATTGCAGTAAACCTTCTTGATCGGATTTAGTATTCCATAGAAGTAGGGGTTATAGACTAGTTGAAACTCGAGTTCTTTGTGCTGAATATGGAATGTACATTGGTTATAATCGAGTCGTCAACCTTTTGATCGGATTTAGTATTCCATAGACGTAGGGGTTATAGACTAGTTGAAACTCGAGTTCTTTGTGCTGAATATGGAATGTACATTGGTTATAATCGAGTCGTCAACCTTAGTGAAACTCTGCTCTTTCTTTTGTGTTTGTTGGGATTTAGTCCTTCGAAATTAAGTCTGGTATTCCGTTCAATTAGACAAAGATTGTCTAAAGATTAAACGGAATCAAGGAAAGAATTCGTTTGTTGCTCGGTCTAGTATTATTTGGTTAATTGTACTAAGCATGCCCATCAGGGTTGGGTAAATAACTTATCCAAAGATGCTTTTCTTTAAAGAGTGTTTTGTAAAGAGCATTTTGAAAGATATTTAAAGATAAAGAACAGATTTTTGGTACAAGTCAATTATACTATCAATTACACTATATATATATAATTTTTATGAAGAAATTATGATTCAGTATATATAGGTGTTTGGTGTGTATTAAAATTAGATTTTTAGTAGATTGTGATAGAAATTTTTGAAATGTGTGGTTTAGAAGCTGTGGGATCCATGAAAAATATGATTGATATTGATTGTTTGACTTTGACTTAAATTAAAAATTGATTTTAATTCGTACCAAATAGGACCTTAGAGATTGCAATGGGGCGGGAGGTTGGGGACGGGTACGAGCAGGCCTACGGGTGTCAAAGGTGCACTGCTCATTTAAAGGCCATTCAATTGTAGCGAGTCGTGCCTGGGATGGACCTCTAAAGGGTGGTTCTAGGACGGTAGTGTAATTGATTAATAATTAATTGGTGAAATTGAGATTTACGAGACTACTTTTAGAGGAGTCTAGAGGTCTAGTACTTTAGTTGCATAATACTTTTGTACAATCAATGCGCGAGGATTGGACACGCTATCTAATAGCACACTCACGATAAGAGTTGGAGGGAGATTTTTTGGCATTTTTTATTCACGCATATTCCATGCACATGTGAGTATAGATCAATCAAGTGGACAAATTTTTTCTAGTAATTCATCTTAATTCTACTTTCTAATATCATCTGAAAGATCCAAAAACATAAAAACTTATAACAACAGTATTTGAAAAGCTTAGCCAGCCATGGTTATGACTTTATGTAAGAATGTTAAATGGGTTGAGTTGAATTAGCTCGCGAGAACTCGCAATTTTTTAAATGAAAATTGCATTCCACTCTCCAAAGTATGATAAAGACGTCAATATGTGAACAAAAGAGTATTATAAAAGAGTATTTTGAACTCAGAAAATTTTAAATTAATATAGTTTGAGCCTGTTAAGTTTTAATGTAATTAGCGATTTTGTGAACAAAAGGATTGAAATGAATAGTATTATAAAAGAGTTTTTAAAAGTCAAAGTATAACGACCTGACCTTGTGCCGGAGACGTTATCATATCACACGTACTGTCCGCTTTAAGTCTCCCATATGATGGAGGTCTTGGGTTCGAATCTTGGGGGACGCGTCAGAATTTCGTGAGGGGTAAGATATGCCTAGGTTATCCCAAAGCGGACAGTACGTACGATATGATAACGTCTCCGACGTAAGGTCGGGTTGTTACACAAAGGGTCAGTAGTAAGTTAGAAGTCCTAGGGTTCGAGTATGGAACAAAGGAGTAAACGTCGTCGCAATTTCGCCAGCCCATCGTCCAGCTTGTTGCTCGAGCGGTTGAAACAGAAGCTATGTTGTCCGTCTATCGCCTGGACTTCGCTCAAGCGAGAAACCGTCGCTCGCTTGTCTTTGAGCTCTCGCTCGAGCAACAATATTATCCAAAAAACATAATTTGTTTTTTTAAGGCTTTTTACACGGTCCATTCTACCTAATTGCTTTCAACTAAAAATACCCACACGCCTTGCACGAAATTTGGAGGTTGTTCATTGTGCCTTTTCTCTATAATATATTCATATTATTCTTTAACGATTCAATAGTATGTTCATGTATTGATTCAATTTATTTATTCTTGAGATTATACAACTGCAGATTAGGAAAAAAAAATATCAAATCCATTGAATCCAAAACACCTACTTCCTAACAACCTTTAGGAAGGTAATTTTTCAGTTGAACTTCAGAGGCTGTTGGAGGTTAAGAGATATTGGACTACAAGCGCAAAAAAAGCACAAGAATGGGGCATTCTTGAAATTCTACTTGAAAAACACAATTGCAGAAGATCGGAAGCTGGTCGGTTCAGCTAATCTTGGAGGTTACAGGAATTAGATCAGAAAATATAGTGGAGTTGGTTAGGCAACGTCTTATTGTAAATATGTATTGTCTATAGTGTAGGTAACTGGCTTGATCCTAGAGTTTTTACCTAATTGGATATCTCCGTTAACAATATTGGTGTTATTTATTATTTTTTCATATAAACTGCAGCAATCTAACATAAATAATTTAATTGATTGACTAATCATGTAGAAACAATTAAAAAGTGACTTGCTGATTATTAATTGTATAATTCCACGCGTAAGGTCGAACTTAATAAACTTTCAATTGGTATCAGAGCATAAATTTGAATCCTGACTTTGGATTTCTAGATAAGTAATTCATTATCCTTCCCGCCATATTTTGATGGCAATAATTTTGCCTATTGGAAGGTTAGAATGAGAGTTTTTTAAAATCCATGGATTAGTGTATCGACTAAGTGTTATGAATGGTTGGGTTGTACCTAGTTCTACGGTTAATAATGAAGTAATCCTCACTCCCAATTCTAACTGGACTAGAGCGAACTTAAATGAGTGTAATTGGAATAGCAAAGCTTTACATGCCTTATTTATAGCAGTTTTCCCGGAAGAATTTAGATGAGTGTCAATGTGTGAGGTAGTCAAAGAGGTTTGGGATATTTTACAGGCCACACATGATAGAATCTAGGTTGTTAAAAACTCTAAATTGCACATGTTGATCACTAGGTTTGAAGAGATTAAGATGAAAGAGAATGAGACATTTGATAAATTCTATGCGAGCTTAAATGATATAGTTAATTCTAGTTTTAACGTAGGTGAGAAAATACCTAAGTCAAAAATTGTTAGAAAAATCCTCAGATCCTTATCTAAGCGATTTAGGCCTAAAATCACTCTATTGAGGAGAGTAAAGATATAGAATCTATTAAAGTGGAAGAGTTTGTTGGATCTATCCAAATTTGTAAGCTGACATTAGCTAAACCCACAAACGATAAGTCATTGACCTTAACTACTGTGAGGAATAGTCATAGAGAGTCCTCAGATTCAGATTCTTCTAATGAAGAGGAGTTAGCATATTTTGCTAAAAAATTTCGAAAAAGGTTTAGGAATAAACAAAAACCTCAATAGAAGCATAGAAGTGGTCTTAATGGGTCTAGGAAGAGTTCTAAAATGGTAAGATATCATAATTGCAGAGGTTTTGTGCATGTTAGGAGTGAGCGTCCTAGCAGTAGGAGAAATCCGAATAAGGCTATGAATGCTACTCTCATTGATAACAAGTTTAGCTCAGATAATCAGATTGAGAAATCCACTCGTGAGAAAAGTGAAAAATATATTGTCTTTACTGCTAGCATTATGAATGAATTTGATAAGGGAAGTAAGAAGGCTGAAAGCATAAGTAATAGTGAGAATTCAGAAGAAGATTCTAATAGTGAGGAAGATTCTGATAATGAGGGAGATATTCATGAGACTTATAATAGAATCTATGAGGAGAGCATTAAGATTCTAACTAAAAATAATGCCTTAAGTACGAGAGTCACGGAACTTGAGTCGGAGAAAGAAAACTCTTAGTATACATTCAGGAATCTACCTCTACCTTGAGTGAGTTAAAAATTCATGAATGAATCCTTAGATACTTAGGTCAAGAATCTCACAAGTGATCTTGAGAAGACCTCTAGGAGAGTTAGTGGGCTGACCATTGAAAATAAAACTTTAGAAATCCAGGTTAAAAATATTCTGAGCAATCTAGAGCATTCCAAATCTCAGCTTCTTGCATTTTCTAGTAGTTCTATGAAGCTAGATAACATTCTAGGAATAGACAAGTCTACTGGTAATAAGGGAGATCTAGGATATAAGGAGAAAGATCATAATGTTGCTAGTATGTCCAAGACCACGTTTGTCCATGGTACTGACTAACTTAAATATGTGCCTAACCCTGACCCTAATAATAAGGGATATGTAGGACGAAAGTCTACTAGACAGCGTAAAACCTGCCAAAAATAGGAATAGACGTCAGTGATCACATACATTTGGTCCTACGTTTGTCCTTACATATTTTTACTGTGGTGAGTTAGGACATACAAGGCCTAGTTGTCGTCATTTTTTGAACAGAAATACAAGTCAAAACTTAAATAGAAGAAAGAATCAGGATTATCTTGGTCAAATTTGTTAGATTTATATTTCGTATTGGCGATTCTGTGAACAAATTGACCAACTTGAACAATTATATAAGTTTAGGGACTAAATTGTAAAGTTTCATAGTTGGTAGGTTAGCTCAGGGTTTGGGGTTTCATGTTTGGAACAAGAATGATTCATGCCGAAGTTTCACTAGCTGTTTATCGGAGTGATGCTCGAGCAGACGAAACTGAGACTGCCTCACTCGACCTTCGTCCCACTGTCGCTCGAGCGACATACCTTTCGCTCGAGCAAAAGATCATCCTCGCTCAAGCGGTATTTTTTGGGGCTAGACCTAAGTTTTTATTTTTGAGACTTTTTCTTGGCCCATTCTACCTAATTCGTCCAACCTATAAATAAAGGCGTCGCGATTTCTGCGTACAAGAGATTGAACATCATATTATTCAGAGAGAATATATGCTTTACAAGAATCAAAGTTCAATCCTCCCATTGTTTATGCGCCAATCATTGTGAAAATATCAAAGATCTAAATCAAACACTGAATTGGTTTCTTCGCTTGGATCTGCTGT
>CAIGRN010000427.1:0-17252 GCA_903798345.1 Fraxinus anomala | reverse complement strand
TTTATTTATTTATTTATTTTTTGGCTTTTGGAACCCTCTTCCCCTTTAGTTTGACATATACTAGGTCCTAATAAAATGATAATAGTGCCTTGCTAATTGTGCTTCGAAAAGAAGTCAAAACAAATCAAGGAAAGTAAAAATTGCAAAAACTACGTCATCTCAAACCAGTTAGACCGTAATAAACAGAAAATCAATGTCAATTATTCCCTTCTGGGCCTCAAATTGATGCAGCATTTTTTTTCCACATCGGCATTTATTTTTCTCTTACTTTTCAACATTAAATTGCACACCAAGTCCTTGAACATTTCACTTGTTAATTATGACCCTCAAACTTTTCATCTCATCAATTTTGGTCATTTCATTTTCAACATGTCCAAGTTAGTCCTTCAACTATCATATTGTTGCTCTTTGGTCCCTATTTCAAGATGTCTAGTTTGATCCTTTTCACTCCTGTTCTTCTATAGTTGATCCTAAAACTTTCAA
Source organism: Fraxinus anomala (assembly GCA_903798345.1). Taxonomy (NCBI): domain Eukaryota; kingdom Viridiplantae; phylum Streptophyta; class Magnoliopsida; order Lamiales; family Oleaceae; genus Fraxinus; species Fraxinus anomala. The sequence continues at coordinate 16,769 of CAIGRN010000427.1, read as the reverse complement.
AAGCTTTCACGTTTGTCCCCGAACCTTAATAATCTTCTAGAATTAGTCATCATGTTTTGAAAATGTGAAATTAGTCCTCAAACTTTTGATAACTTGAATTCGCTCTTGAAATTTGCGACTTTCCACCGATTGTTATCTTGATTCTCATCAATCCGGTGCAATTGGTGAGCCTTCAATTTCTTCGAATCAACTTCAAATAATCTTAAAACCTTCTTTTCTGCCCCAAATGCCTCATAGTCTAAAGTTTACCGATAATTATTATATTTACATTAAATTATGTAGAAATTCACTCAAAAGACAAATATTTATCAAGTTTAATAGCACATATAAATTCATAAATCAATGAAATAGTGGTCTATTATCCAAAGTGTCGGGCAATTCTACAAGAAAGTTTTCATGGGATGTCTCCTTTCTAGTCATGGATTAGTGGAATTACCACTATTTTGATTTTCCGACCAACAAAAATTTGGGTGTTGCTCATATGTTGTATGTTTTTTTGTGAGTATGGATTGTACTGTGGGAATGGATAATCCGAACTTATCTGGACTCCAATAATTTAATTCCCAAAAAAAACATGTTGTATTCATCATTTTCTGTACGTGGATCAGCATGGAGGAATTTCTTAAATTAATCTAAAGTGTCCAATAACATGCAATTCTCAATATAATGCCCTACATTTTCATAGGTCGAACTCATTTGGTCTACGTTCGCACTCTGTACTTCAAAGCTCAATAGAGGTGATATCATAGTTCTCCCAATGGCAAGTCATACTTGCTGACGACTAGTGGAAGAAACAATCCCTTTCACAAGTTACGTTCATCAATTTCGACAAGTACAACATATCACATGTTAAATCATCGCATGGCAAAGATATATCCCACAAGCATCTCGTCATCATCGATTTCGTGGTCACATTTTTTATTATTGCTAGTCTTTTCCTTCTTTTTGTTCATTGCCCGACAATAAAATCAAGAAAAACAAGTAAATTAGATGAAAAAAGGAAGAAAAAAAATCAAACAAAAGTTGGAAATAATTTAAATAATATTAAACAAAAGTAATCCATGGTCACATTACCAAAAACTTGTGATGATGTGATAGCAAGTGTAGGTTTTCAATTAAACAAGTACTAAAGTGGACATAAGAGTCCATATTATCGTTTTTACGAGGACTACTATTTAATGATTGGTTTAACTATGTCTAACTTCTATTACAATAAAAATAATTAAAAGATTTTATTTTTATCCTAAATATTGTAAATCTATAAAAGTAATGAAAAGTGCGCAAATAGACAATAAGGTTCTACTTAATGTATGAAAAGTATTAAGATTCACATTTCACCGTAAGTATCGCTTTAATATCAGTCACCAATTTTCTACAATAATTAATTATGTGCACCACATCAAATTCTTCTAAGTTGATCAATTTACATCTGTCAAGGTTAAACTAATCTTACTCAATTAATTCAACTTACTAACTCTCTATGTAAATGAGGATAAACCTTAATCGATAGAATTCAATCACTAAAGATCGCAAAATTAATAAAGGTGTATCTCTACATTCTAGCCAAATTTTGATTTTACTACATGTTCTAAACAAATAACTCACATCCGAACTCGATATTGCTTACAAATCATGGAATTAATGATCAAGTAATTCAAGGTCGTGAAGAAAAAAAGTAAAAGCAGTACACAAACATCATTTGAAAATGAAAATATGATAATTAAAATTAAGATTCAAAACTATGTTACATCATTTATCCCAATTATGAATAGAAGAAAAAAAAATACAAGAAGGAATTGGAAAACATCACCGAGTTAGAATGAAAAGGAGAAAAAGTCAAAGATCTTGCACCAAGAATCACCTTCCCCCACACTCTCAAGCTCGAAAACCTTATTTTTCCTTGATTTTTTCTCAATAGTTTTGACTTTTGAAACCCTTCTTCCCCCTTAATTTCATCTAAATGAGGTCATTATATAGCGGTAAGAGTTCCTTGAGAATTATGCCTCAAAAAGGAGTCAAAATGGATTAAAAAAATATATAAAAAATTCGTCCAATCGGACTTTGGTTTGCTTGCCACCACTGAACTGCAGCAAATAGAGAATCAATGTCACTTATTACCCCTTTTATGCCTCGAAGTAACAATGCAACTTTTTTTTCTTGTGAGCTTTTATTTTTTATTTTACTTTTCAACGTTAAATTTCACACCAAGTTTATAAACTTCTTGCTCTGCTAATTTTGATCCTCCAACTTTTTTCTCATCAATTTTGATCCTTTCACTATTCAACGGGTCCAAGTTAGTCACTCAACTTTCCTATTTGTGCGCTTTGGTCTATATTTAAACATTTTCTTCCGATTTTGGTCCTTTATGCTCCAATTCTTCAATATTTGATCTCACAACTTCTAAAAGCTACCATGTTAGTCCTCAGACCTCAACAATCTTTCTAAGTAGTCTTTCTCAAGTTTCGAAAGTATGAAAATTAGTCTCCAAACTTTCTTTAAGTTGAATTTCACTTCTGAAGCTTGCGACTTTCCTTCGATTGCTCTCTTAGTACTCATTATCGATCCAATGCAATCTTGTTAGCTTTCAATTGCTTCGAATCAACTCTATATCAGCTCAGACCTTCATTTTTCTCCAAATACTTCTTAATCCAGTTTTTACGTAAAATGGTCATATTTACACTAAATTATGTAGGATTTCACTCAAATAGAAATTATTTTTCATGTTTATATAGCACGGACAAGCATATAGAAACACACTTGTCATGTTGTAAATTTGAAGGATTACCATCATATAAAAAAATCATAAAAACACACCCGTACGAAGAAAGAATAAAGGCCAATATGTTGGAGTGATGTTGTAAATCACCACTGATGATCATCAATGAGTCTAGATAACATTAATTAAATAGGTTTCATCTCACTACATTTAATTGGAATTATCATATAATGACACCTATATTATCATGTAGACTGGCGATGAACACCACTCAACACACAGAATTATTCAATATGTTGACTTAACGTCGAGAGAGCTCGAAGATACACATAGGAGAAATACCACAAGAAAAATCCGCTCATAATCTCTCAATCTCTATGCGTTTTGAAGCAATTATGTTCACAAAAATATATTCGAATAAGACACACTGCAATGCACGGTTCGTTAACAAATAAAATGGACTTTTTTAGTCCGAGTGTCTTCCCACAAGGATTGATTAGTTCTAATTCTAATTACCGTGACCTCAACCGAAACAATAAGAATGAGAGTGTTTGCTTTGATGAATTTATAACTAAATTAATGATGCGGATGCGATTATGAATGCTTTAAAAAATTTATATCGAATGCAAGTTGAAGTTTTTCTAATATATGATGAATGTACTAGGATCACGAATCCCTATGTAATAATCTTCTTCAAACCTAGTTCTACACCTTGACACACGATTGAAATATTGAAGAATCAATACTCCTAAATTATTTAACGATCTCTCTCGAGTAAAGTTAAACCTATTACAATATGTGACTCGACTATATTTCTATGACAGATGCAAAACGCACTTATCAACATTAGCTTAAGAAAAATACCTGAAACAAAAGAAAAAGTTCTCTAATCTGAAGTGGAGAAAACCAGAGGAATGCAAATTTATGTTAATTGATTAAAACCTAACCTCCCCAACTAGAGTTGAAATAGTGACGGCCAACACCCATGTGTCTGTGTAGATCCGGATTGAAAAATTGTGTCTTTAAACTAGTGCCAAAAATGACATTGTTCCATGGTTGCTTTTACGTTTCTTCAGCTGAGTAGAGGCAACACCTTCTAATAGTAAATGACATAATACCACTGTGCTTCCTATGTTAGGGAATTGTTCATCCAACTTCTTGCAAATTGATAAAGACTAATATGAGCTTTGAATTTTATTTCGTGGCTGCTTTTGACCATTTGTCCAACTATTTTATGTAGGCACTTCAAGTGTTAGGAAACTTTGCCTTTGACTCAACAAAATCTCGTGATCTTGTCCTTAGATATGGAGTGTTAATCCCCTTACTGGCACAATTTAATGATAAAACAAAACTAACCATCGTGAGAAAGGCAACGGAGACATTGAAAAAAATTTGTGCAAGACCGCCTCAGTTAGAGCAGGTTTGTCTTTTAATCGATTTTTTGTTCATTTTTTATGCATATCAATACTGCTTAATTACCTTTATATTTAACCAATTCTTTCTGGATATTACTGTGCAGGTGAAATCTGCCATCCTTCCTCTTGCTCATCTGATTCAAACAGACGATGAAGAAGTCCTTAAACATGCATGCTGGACTCTATTCTGTCTAACTCAGAACATGGATATAAGACAAGTTGTGATCGATGCTGGGGTTTTTCCTCGTTTGGTTGAGCTTTTACTGTCAGTGAAAAATCCTACTTGATACCATTCCTTGTTTTTTTATTTTTTTACTTTGGCTTTGTTTATTGAACTCCATAGTTGTGTTTATTTGGTTTTGTGGTTTGCAGATCTCCTTCACATCATGTTTTCCTTTCTGCCTTGTCCGTTGTTGATATTATTATTCCATATGTAAATGTTGTCCAGATTCAGGTATCAGCCAACTCTTGTTCTTAACCTTAATTAGAAAACTTCCTTTTTTAGCTCATTAATTTCCTATGGTAGGCCATCAAACGTCTACTATATTTCACATATAAAAGATGTGTACGGTAGGCCATTTTGTGTTTTAGTAGTTTTGATGGTCTGCATACTTACCGGTCATTGTGTATAGTATTTACCTTAGGTAGAGAGGGATGTCCTTGTCAAAGATGCCAAAAATGCCTTGCTTCATCCTTCATGGTTTAGAAATATACATTTTGCAAATGCAGTCTTGTTGCTTCTGTTGCTAAATAAACATTAGAAAAATGGCTTCAGTCCTCATTGTTTTTGTCATATTCATGATCCATATATGTTCAGTTTCGATACAATGCTTATAATAAGTTTGAAGCACATACCATCTCTAGGAAACCAAAAACTGTACAATTTTTCAAAAGTTACATTGTGAAACTAATTAGTGGATGTGAAAATGCCAAGGGCGTGGTTTCAAGTATCCATAAATACACGTGTGATGCAAGATGATTGGTAGTTACATTTTTGAAGAAGCATTTCCAAGTTACTTATGTTGTTACCTTTGTCATCTTATGCCCCTCTTACAGAATTCAGGTGAGCTTAAGAATAGATCAACTCACTTTTAAGCAAATTTTGTCCTGAAACATGTTTGTGCTTGAACTTTTCCTTAACTTCTAAGTTTTTTTTTTTTTTTTAAATCTTATTTTGAGGGTTCGACAACTTATCTCATGTGTTGAGTTCTTTTACGATGGGTTTATTTTTCATAACGAATTTTTTAAGGACTCGTGATCTTTAAATTATATTTATTGAAAAGATGTACATGTAGCATTGATTGAAAAGTTTTAATCAACTTATTTCTAATATCAATTTATTCGTGTCCAAATTTGGCATTTCTCTTATTCATTTGTGATTATCCTCTAGCGTGCAGCTACATTGAATTTATTTAACAGAACCATATTTGCGGTTCTCAAGTTGTACGAGGGTGTATCATGGTGTGCCATTGTGACACACTTTACGGACCCCCTTGACTCGGAAAATACTTAATTTTAAGAACTTTGATAAGACTTTCAATGCTAACACCGTAATTAATGATGTTAAGTAGTGTTATCTTATATACGAACTTGCTTCTATTGAATGATTTCCAGCTTATCATTGATAAAGGAGCTCTTTCTTGCCTGCTTAACTTGTTGACACAAAATTACAAAAAAGAATTCAAGGAGAAAACTTGTTGGATCATTACATCTATCATTGGACGGACTAAGGATCATATTCAGGTATGCAAGTTACTATGAAATTGTTTTACCCTTGTGGTATTACTCTATGCATTGAGATAAACAAGCCATTTTATTTTTTCAATTGGAGAAGGGAGGTGAGGAATGGTGTTAGAGTAAAGACATTTTTAGTTTCCACCATTCAATTATAATTTGAACTATTCGATGTTAAATGTACATTTTGCTTTTCTATTTTAGTTTCATAAATTTAGAAGTTTGAATTTATATTGTAGAATTAAATTTAGGGATGTCAACGGAGCGAGTCGGGATCTGGGCCCCGGTAATTTCCCTCCCCGTACCCGTCCCATTACCCGTTTAAGACGGGACGAGACGGGGGCCCTTGCCCGGTTTATTTATATATATATTTTTTATTAATTTTTGATAATTTATTTTATTGCTTCATTCATTAAAGTGAGACAATAATATATTTATTATTTTTTAATCTATATATTTGTTTTTAAAAGTTAAATTATTCAAATATATTTGATAAACTAAGACTTTTATTATTTGTAATATTCCTTAGATAATCTTAGTTGCCATCTTTTATTAGAATTAATGAACTTTCGTGGAATTTTTTATGTGAAGTATTGAATTCTTAAAAAATAAAAGATTGAACGGGGTGCGGCGGGCCCTTGTTACCTGTACCCGCCCCGGGGTGAAGTCCCCGACCCGAATACCCGATTAAGCGAGTATTTCCCGCCCCACGGGTATCGGATTTGACGGATTTTTCTTTGCCATCCCTAGAGGGGATAAACTTATGTGATAGGAAGTCTGGTAAATACCTATGTGGTCTTAAGTTAATTAGAAGTCCGAAATTGAATAGAAAATTTGTTTCATCCTGACTTAGTTTTTCCTCCTTGTAAGTCCCTTATATTTCCCACATGAACATCAAGATTTTTCAATCTTGATGTTAATCATTTGAAGAATCTAAATTGGACATTTGGAGAGAGGAGAAAATGGGTAGCCATCTTCTTTTGTTAACATGCTCGTGAACTTTTACTTCCATCTCGTGAAGTAGGGATAATTAGGGTTCCTTTAGCACCTTTTCAAAAAATTGGTCATCACACAATCTTTGTTGTAGCATATTTGATAATGTGTGTGCCATTTTATTCATGTCTAAAATATGGGTTGTCTTGGTCCTACGATCTGCGAGCGAAGCTATGGATAAGTGTTGGATAGTTTGAACGGGCTATTTTTGTCACGTATTAGTACTTTGTTTTGATGAATTTGACATTTTGTACTTTTGTTCCTGTTTCTCATCTTAATACACAGGCTGTGATCGAGGCTGGAATTATTTCACCTCTTCTTCAACTGTTTCAAAATGCTGATTTTTCAATGCAGATACCACTTGTTTTGGCTATTTTTTATGCCATCGCTAACGGAACAAATGAGCAAATTAAGTAAATTCTCCACATCTATTGTCATATTCTCTTAGTTTATTGTACATCTAGGTTTGAAAATTAATGCTACATCTTGGTGACAGGTTCTTGGTGCACGAGGGTTGTATAAAGTCATTGTGCGATCTTCTAGTTAGTCCCAACGAAGCGGTTGTCATAAGACACTGCTTGAAAGGCCTTGAGATCATTCTAAAGGTTGGAGAAGTTGAGAAGAACCAAGGTAACACTGAAGATGTGAATGTCTTTACTCAGATGATTGATGATGCTGGGGGTCCTAAGAAGATTAAGAACATGCAGGCTCATGACAACAATGAAATATGCGAAATTGCCTTGAAACTACTCGAGACATATTGGTAGGAAGAGGATGATGGGCATCTGCCTTTTTGGTGATTCTCCGCAATCGGGGAGTGTTTGTTACACTTACATAATAATTGATCATTTCCTTTGTTTTCTACCGTAAATTCTAAGGCACTTTTGGTACACACCATCGGATTGGAGCATACAACTTAATGTTCCCTTTTATCTATGTATTGATAAATTCTAAGGTTCGATTGTTACATGACTCTTTCAAAATTTGTAATCAAATGTCATATCAATAACATATCTACGTAGTTTCCAAAATATTTCGAGAGATCAATTTTTCATGAGTCGAAGAGCTCCAAAGGGTGACAATGTTATCCTTTAGAGTTTCATGTGATCAATTCATTGTTGTCGAAGCTATTGAATCTTAAGAATTTTCAACAACATTCGATATATTATAGAAAGATCATGTTTGACAATACTTAAAAAGTAAAATTTTATTTTCAAAATAAAAAATTAATATTTTTTAACTTCATAAATAATTTAACTTTTTCTTTTAAAAAATAAACTTTAAGATTAGCCAAACACGATTCTATTAACGAAAGTACATGAATAAATCTCTCTTCATATCTATGTTGACCCCACACACCATAATCTTAAGTCCTTGTTTGGGATTTATTATAATGAGTTTTTAGAATAGTAATTTTTTCTAAGAATGTGTGGTTAAAAAAGAAAGAAAATTTTTGAATTTAGATTGTGTCGCAAATTTATGATTTTTGAAAGCCGGCGACCATCAAATTAAGGGTCTTTATGGTGGCACTTAAAATTACAATTTCAACCTTTGCCAAGTAAAATTTGGATAGTTACTTTTCACCATTTTCCAAGTTAACCTGACATAGTAGCCGCAATATTGGACCATTTTATGACAGAATGACGTTTTTGCCCTTAATATTTAAATCATTTTACATGACATATGGGTTTCTTCGATAGTTCATTTTTACAATGTCAGATTTTGTTATCAAAGTAGGCTCCATTCTGTAGTAAAGAAACCGTCACTTAATAGATGAAAATTGGGAAGAAATCGCTCCCAACAGGCACTAAACATCCTGATCTCGCTAAACTTTATGTTGCCAAATCGACGATCAACCAAACCACGAATTTCAAATTCAGTGGCATTACTGTAAATAAAGCGTAAACGATGTCCACTTATTATTTAGGCGGTTGTTGAAACCCGATAATCGTCGCCTCATCTAACGATCGTCATTATCAAAGATATTTCGATACATATACATACATAAAAATTCAATTTGCTGTTTAATTTAGGTTATCTGGTTTTCTGAATCGCGGAAACGATGTCGTTGAGGCCGAACGCNGGAAACGATGTCGTTGAGGCCGAACGCGAGGACGGAGGTGAGGCGGAGCAAGTACAAGGTGGCGGTGGACGCGGAGGAGGGGCGGCGGAGGAGGGAGGACAACATGGTTGAGATCCGGAAGAACCGAAGGGAGGAGAGCTTGCTGAAGAAGCGCCGTGAAGGCCTTCAAGCACAGCAGTTTCAGCCCACCGTCAACATCCCTCAACAGGTGGACAAGAAGGTGAAAACATGACGACGATTGATTCTTCTGCTTTGTTGCATGCAGTAGAGTTTTGATCTGCTGGATTTTTATGAGATTTTGTTTCACTGTTATAGTTGATTGTTGAACATGAAATTAGTACTAGCTCAGTTGAATTTCGAATTTGTCCTGGGAGGTTAATGTTTTTGTTGATTATACTTGTAGATCGCGATATACAGTTCATTTTAATTCATGAAGAAATGTGAGATGAGAATAGTTTGATTTGATTCGCCTTTGCTCTAGATGGAATAATACTTTGGTTTTGTGCTATTGGATTTTCATTTTTCAATGTTTCAGCTAGAAAGTCTTCCGGAAATGATTGCTGGCGTTTGCTCAAATGATGGCACACTGCAACTCGAAGCCACAACTCAGTTTCGCAAACTTCTTTCAATAGGTAATTAATTAATTATCTTTGTTGATTCGATTTATCTTGAAATGGGTCTTTTTAATGTTTATTGTTAGTTTTTTCTTTCGGCTGATTCTGTTTGCGTTTTAATTTATTTGTTGCCACAGAACGAAATCCACCAATTGAGGAAGTAATACAGTCAGGAGTTGTTCCTCGATTTGTTGAGTTTCTTGCAAGAGACGATTACCCGCAGCTTCAGGTATAAATATTTGCTAATAATTGTTTATTTCTTGTGTTTCAACTGCTAATTTTTTTTGGATCATGCATTGGGTTATTCCTTTTCTAGTTTGAGGCAGCTTGGGCTCTTACAAACATTGCATCTGGGACATCTGATAACACCAAGGTCGTGATTGATCATGGTGCAGTTCCCATTTTTGTGAGACTTCTTAGTTCACCTAGCGATGATGTTCGCGAACAGGTAGATATTATAAATAAATAATGGCACTATGCTTCAGCTTTAAATTTTCCTTTCTGGCTGTTTTTGTCTTTATGTTTAACTACTTTATGTAGGCAGTTTGGGCGTTAGGAAATGTTGCTGGCGACTCACCAAAATGTCGTGATCTTGTCCTTAGTTATGGAGCATTAATACCCTTATTGGCACAATTTAATGACAAAGCAAAGCTATCCATGTTGCGAAATGCAACGTGGACGTTGTCAAACTTTTGTCGGGGGAAGCCACAGCCTCAGTTTGAGCAGGTTTGTTCTATTATTACTGTTCTCTTTGGTTGCATATCAATACTGCTGGACCGTTTTATATTGAGGCAATTCCTTCTGAAAATTATTGAGCAGGTGAAGCCTGCCCTCCTTGCTCTTGCTCATCTCATACACACAAATGATGAAGAAGTCCTTACTGATGCATGTTGGGCACTGTCATATCTATCGGATGGGACAAATGATAAAATCCAAGCTGTTATCGAGGCTGGCGTTTGCCCTCGTTTGGTTGAGCTTTTACTGTGAGTGAGAAAATCATATTTGATATCATTCTCTAATTTTCAAATCTTTATTCGTGGAATTCATTTGTAACTTCGGTTTTGTTAACTGAACTTCGTAGCTGGCTAATAATGTTTTTTGTGGTTTATAGACATCCTTCACCATCTGTGTTGATTCCTGCCCTGCGCACTGTCGGTAATATTGTGACTGGAGATGACATCCAGACTCAGGTATCCAGCTGGCTTTTGTACTTAAACCTTTATTAGAGACGTGCATATGAATTTGTTGTCACATGGTAGGGCAATTGGTCGGTCCCTTCCAGTGGTCTCGACAGTCTATTAAATTACTATCCAACTCTGGTTGACTTGTTTTATGTATAAAATGTATATGGTATGTCATCTGGTCTTTCCGTAGTTATGTTGGTCTACGTACTTACCCCTTTGTTTTGTATCATATTCTCCTTTCTCCTTGTCAATGATACAGAAAATGCATTGCATTGCTTGATGGTTCATGGTTCTAATATATTCGTTTTGCAAAGTATGGTCTTATTGCTGTTTTATTGCTAAATGACCATTGTTTTTGTCATATTCACAATATATGTTCAGTTTTGATACAATGCTTATAATATGTTTGAAGCACGTACCTCCTCTAGGAATACGGATAAATTCAAGGTTATCGTGTGAAACTAGTAGGATGTGGAAATGCCAACTGTATGGTCAAGTATATAAAAACAAGAATGCATTACGAGTCTACATGTGGCTGAGGATGATTGTTAGTTATTTTTTGAAGAAAGAAGCCTTTTCTAGTAACTTGGGTTGCTCTTTAGTCTTTATCATCTTATGCCTCAGTATGACCGGTCTTAAAAGTAGATCACTTTATAAGATTTTTTTTTGGGAAAGTATGAAAGAATTACTTAATTGATATTAAGATCTACCTCACTGACTAAATAGTTTACTTATTTTCAACTTTGACCAGACCATACATAACTTGATTTATTTTATTTTTGCTTTTGTAATATTTAAGTTAAAGGTAAAAACTTATTTAGACTATAAGACCCCCACCTTCTGTCAAAATCACTTTGACCAAGACATACATAATAAGCCCTTATTTGAGCCCCATTATTTGGCTAAGAATACATTTTGAAATAGTAGATTGATGGAGAATGTGTAACAAAAAATAAGAAAAAGTTTTCAGTTTGCGTGTAATATTATTTTATTGAAGAATGTGTGGTTGAAAAAAAAAAAGAATTATGTATTTTGAAAATAATGAGGATCAAACGAATGCTAAACAAAAAATTCGCTTCTTTTTTAAGTGAACGTTTTTTAAACTTAGCCAAACATGCTCTTATTCGAGTTTAGGAAATTTATTTGTTTCACAAGGGAAGTGTAAAAAAGTTGTTTGGATATTGTTGATTTTGCTATTATTTTAATGTGCTCATGATGTAGTTATGAGATATTCATTAACTATCATTGGTGTTTGATTCGTGTCTGATATTGTAATATAAGCATACTTGATGCATTTCTAATTTGCATATGATCCTTTCTTCTTAGTATGAAGTGCTGATTACGAAGTGGAAATCTACTACTCATTTTACTGATATGTCTGCTTCTTTTGTCTTTTATGTAGTTGGTCTTTCAGCACTCTCTCTTTCATATATGACACCCTTGGAATGTTTACCTTATGTCTATATGCAGAACCGCGATTCTTTTTTATCATTATTGACTACTTTATCATTGTTTCTCTTTGTTTCAACCCGAAATTTATATACTACAACAGAAGTTTCTTGTCTTCATTTTATTAAATGGCTTCTGCTGTGTTCCGACACCTATTTAAATGTTTGACCATCCTTGTAGTGACTTGGGAATCTCGTGGTTTTTATTGTAAGTCAAATGACTCAAATCCAATTTCCTTTTCAAAATAGTTGTGCTTAGTTATGCATACTGTAATTCTTGATTCAAGCACTTCTCCTTGTATGATCGTATTATCAATTGAAATGTGAAAACTGCTCTGAATTGAAAATGTAACTTCACTGTTCATTTTAATAAATCACTTACTAGGCTTCTTTTATGATGATTTTTTGCATAATTATTTTTGAGTATTCGTAATCTTTGGAAGATATTAATTAGTTTCTGAAATCAATTCTATAGTTTTTCAAATTTGATGGTCTTCATTTTTATGTAGTCCTTTACTGTTATCGAACTATGCATCTTAACTCCATTTAAATCATTTAATGGAATATTAGTTGTGGTTCACAAGGTGTATGGGGGCATTTCTTGGTATGCCAGTTGTAATGTATTGTAGGGATCCCTTGACCAGGAAGTTTTTTTTACACGTTTAGTGATCCCAATGATTTGAAATTTTTGATAGTGGAAATATAATGAGACTAGTCAATTCTTTGATGAACCCTTTTTCAACTCTGTATCAGCTGGAGAGATCAACCCTATAGTCTTATGAGCATCTTTCAGAAAGTCAAGTTGGCTGCCTTCTAAATAAAACTCTAATAAGAATACTATCATCGAAGGATGAAAGCAGCGTTATCTTTTTCACAAACACACTTTTTCTTTAATGATTTTCAGGTTATTATTGCGAATCGGGCTCTTCCTTGTCTGCTTAACTTGCTGACTCAAAATTATAAGAAAAGCATCAAAAAGGAAGCTTGTTGGACCATTTCAAATGTCACCGCTGGGAATAAGGATCAGATCCAGGTATACAAATTACTATGGAATTGTTTTTTGGTTGAGGGGAGGGGGTGCTGACGTTGAAGTAGAACTGTTATTAGTTTTGATTGTCAGATTAGATTATTGTTTGAATGTCAAGACTGAAAAATTTTCCTCTTTCTGTCTTGTTTAAAGATGTTTACCATTAAATAAATTGTCAAATTATTGTTTGAACGTAAAGACTGAAAATTTTTCTCTTCTTGTCTTGTTTAAAGATGTATACCATTTATATTTTTGTCCTAATAGTAGTATTTTTATTTTAGTGTATCAGGGCCATTTGTAGTTCTGATTTTATTTGTAAGTTTCTAAGAGATAAATGCTGAGCATATGTCAACTTAAAATACAGGCTGTGATTGAGGCTGGTATTATTTCACCTCTTGTCCAACTGCTTCAAAATGCGGAATTTGAGATAAAGAAAGAGGCTGCTTGGGCTATTTCGAATGCCACTTCTGGGGGATCTCATGAACAAATCAAGTATAATTCTTTGCAACCATTATCTTATTCACATGGGTTACTGTACATTTGGGGTGAATATTCATTCTTCAACTTGGTGGCAGGTTCTTGGTGCACGAGGGATGCATTAAACCATTGTGCGACCTTCTAGTTTGTCCGGATCCAAGGATTGTCACAGTTTGCTTGGAAGGTCTTGAGAACATACTGAAGGTTGGAGAAGTTGAGAAGAACCAAGGGAACACTGAAGATGTGAATGTCTTTGCACAAATGATTGATGATGCAGAGGGTCTAGAGAAGATTGAGAATCTTCAGAGTCATGACAACAATGAAATATACGAAAAGGCGGTGAAGATACTTGAAACGTATTGGTTGGAAGAAGAGGATGAGCAGCTGCCCTCTGGTGATACTACACAATCTGGATTCAATTTTGGAGGTGAACTTCCAGTTCCACCTGGGGGTTTCAAATTCGGTTGAAGGTATAGTAATCACTCTCTTCATGGTCTCTGACTCTCTGCAACTGTGTAGCACTGCACGACTGGACTCTACATATTTGGATAAGTTCAAAACATCTACTGAATGGAAAAGTTCTAGAACAAATAAATAGTTTTGTTGGTCAATGTGGAAAATAAATAAGTTACTTATTTTGAAAGAAACCCCTTTCTAATCACAAAATAAATGACTTTTTCTTTACTCTCTCAGAACTTCTTTTACTTGTACAAAAGAAGACATGGAAATTTATTTAAAAGTAAGTTTGACTCGCTTTTAAGCTCTTCCAATCATGTTGTTTGTATTTGTACCGGATTGTTAACTACCGTTGTTGCAATTCTTTGCTGTGTATTATCGTGTTGTTTCCTCTCCTATTGACTGTCATATAATTTTTGGGTGTTACATATACTTGAGGTGAAAACGCCTCAAAGTTTGGGCATTTGTTGGTCATTAACTTGAACTGATATGGGTTTTGTGGTAGTGTTGGTTGATCTGATGGCATATTTTCTGGAACCTTTGCTTTCAAATTTGTGTATCAACAGTGAAATTGACATGGTCGGGAAAACTTTCAGGACGTTTCTTTCCTTATTGGAAGTACTCTAGATCTGGCTGGTCGAGCTTTTGTTCAGAGTTGGGTGGGCTGTCTGTCTGTAGTGTTTTCGTGTCGGGTCCAGATGCAATACGATTGAAGAGATGCAATCTAAAGTATGTTTGATCCTCTATGGTGGCGAAATAATGAAGTGGGTCGTGTCATAGCATCAGCCAGGTTAGATGGTAACACTTGTTCTTTAAATGCAAGTCGAAACCACTTGAACGTTATAGAGTCCTTGTTTTTTCTACCTTGGGATGTCTTGTTTATTTATTTTCCTATACGGATAAAAATGTCATCACACACCAGTTATACTATGTGGAAAGTGTTTTCGGTGTTATATTGGAGCAAATAATAAAGGGAAAAGTGTCCTACGTGTAATTTTTGTGAATGTACTAGTCGGGTTTATTTGCGTTCTCATTAATTCAATAAGCTTTCTCCGTGGATTAGTTTTGGCATACATGATACTGTAGTTCTGATGCACAACATATTGATGTATTTCGAGTTGATTTTTATATCAGTTGGTCGAACTTTCCTTGTTATTGCCTTTTTGCTTGTTTTATTAGTTGTCTTGATCCATCAACTGCTTTCAAAATGACCATTTGGTTCTGCCAAAAATCGTCTATGTTTGGTATAAAGTACTAAACAGGATTGCGATGGTGTTTGGTGGAGATTAAAATTAGATTTTTAGTATATTATGATAGAAGTTTTTGAAATGTGTGGATGAAAAGTTGTGGGACCCATGAAAAATGTGGTTAATATTGATTGTTTGACTTTGACTTAAATTAAAATCTGATTTTAATTTTTACCAAACAGGCCCTCAAGCATCTTTAAATTAAATGCATGGATATGAATTATCTTCTGACGACACTTTATTGGGATGACTATTTCGTCAATATTTTACATGAAATTCAAATATTAATAAGTATTTTAAATTATGTTTTGCATTCAAAGATCAGATAACCAGAATAAGATTTTTATTTTATTGAGTTAGTAATCGTAGACAGTCTTTCTGTATATTTTTTAGGAACAGAACATGGTATATCACGCCTATTTGCCTGTCATGACTGAACCCTATTTTGATCTTAACAAGAGTCTTGACGTTTCGGAAGGGAATTCTATTCTTTAAAGATATTTTTGTCTGCAGTTCATTAGGTTGAGAAAAAGAGGTGAAGAGTGGGATAACATTCTACGGCTAGGAATAGACATTTTAAGTGGCTAAGCTTGACTACTCTTGGGATAACATTTGAGCCAAATCAAAATTACTCGGTGAAATTGGCTGGAAAGATTTCACTTTGAAATTTACGGCTTGATCCCTTTTTTTTTTTTTTCAAAAAAATGTATTTTTAGAATAGTGATTTGATAGAGAATGTGTGGTTAAAAAATAAGGAAATTTTTTAATTTGAATATAATATTATTTTATTGAAAAATGTATAGACGAAAATAAGAAAAAGATAAATATATTTTGAAAATAATGGAAACCAAACAAGAGTTTACTGGTTTGTTTAAGCCCTCACTTTTTTGCAAAAATAATGTATTTTTGCAACAGTATTATGATGGAGAATGTGGTAAAAAAAAATAATAATAATAAAAGTTTTTAATTGTTTGTAATATTATTTTATTACAAAATGTGTAAATGTAATAAGTCAAATCACTGTTCAAAAATGTATTTTGATAAAAAGAAAAATAAGACTCAAACAAGGGCTAATTTTAAGTTCACATTGTACACCACATTTTTATCTGGGTTCCATTGGGAACTCATGGTGTCTCATTAAGTTGGGATTAGTCTCGTCCGAGTTATAACGTCAAATATTTTTTCAGTAAGTTATCATTATTGTGAGTAATGATAAACCGCCTCCAAATATTACATGAACAAATTGTTAGCCCAAGAATAACTAACCAAGAAGGAAGTGAATTGGTTTATGAAACTTTTTCGAAGAATTAATCTAAATTCAAACAAATAAAGAATATATAGATTAATTCAAAAAATAAGCACAAGTATAATATTA
>CAIGRN010000410.1:0-14602 GCA_903798345.1 Fraxinus anomala | reverse complement strand
TGTTCACTCTAACTTTATTCATTATACCTTTATTAATTCTGTGGTGTGCACGGAGTTAATATTTTGTGGAATAGCTAAATTGTCGGTCAAAGAAGTTACCGTTGATATGGTTTAATCATTTTTTTGAAGTAGTAGTCTTTTGAGAAATGTTGAGATGAATTTTACATTTACATATTGTATTGAACAGTATTCAATATTTCTAATTATCGAAACAATGGAAAACTTGATTATTTATAGATTAATTTTGTTTTGTTTTATTATAGGTTTCCTGGTAATCAAATAAATAAATATTTTTTTAAAAATTAAATTGATCTTTACAGCGTGCTACTAAGCATGCCGTAAATTGCAACATTACAACGTGTTAAAATATAAGCCGTAACTTTAGTATTTTTTTACGGCGTTCAGTGATGCACGCACTGAACGCCATAAAAAGTATATCACTTTTTACGGCGTACATTCACTGCACGTCGTAAAAAGTGAGATACTTTTTTATGGCGTTCAACGGAATGCTGTAGAAGTAATTATGGCGTACTTTGCACGCCGTAAAAAGTAATCCACTTTTTACGGCATCGCTTTATACGGCGCACTGCTGCATGCCATAAAGAGTTATTTATGGCATACAATGCACGCCGTAAAATGTGAACTTTGTTGTAGTGAACATATTGGACAAAGCAATTGAGATGTAGTGTGGTTTTGAGTCATTGGATTGATAGGCGTTAGATTTTGTCTTTCGTGTGTGTGAAATAAATGATTTTGTCACGGAACGTCAAATGGGGAGTTTGTTAGGTCTAAAATATATTGGCAAGTTTCATGTCCAAAATGACGTTTTATCGAGTTTTAATTAGGCTTAAGTGGTCACGGGTTTGGAGTGTCTTTTGAAATAATCAAAGTTAACTCTAGAAGAATAAGTCAAAGGCAAAATAGCTCGTTGGCCACCAGCAAATCGGTTGAGCGGTTTTAACAGAAAGTGACCGCCCACTAGGCGCTCGAGCAGCGGTCATATCCGGAGAAACTCTAGTTTACAATCCCAAATAAATCNGAATAAGTCAAAGGCAAAATAGCTCGTTGGCCACCAGCAAATCGGTTGAGCGGTTTTAACAGAAAGTGACCGCCCACTAGGCGCTCGAGCAGCGGTCATATCCGGAGAAACTCTAGTTTACAATCCCAAATAAATCCTAACTTTGCATATTATAAATACCTAAGCTAAAGTCCATTCCTATGGTATGTTGAGTTTTTATTCATTCAAGATAACACAATATTGAAGATCAATTACTCATTCTGAAATTCTCTTGCCTCAACTGCAAGATCAAAGCATCGAAAATCCAAAAGATCAAATACAAAATAAATCTCTTCTAATTCTCTCTCTGTGTTCTAAAGATCCAGAGAGGTAACTAGAGTTCTAGTTTGTGAAGAACAAGTTCGTTCTTGGTGATCCACGAGAAGAAAAGAATCTAAAGGTTCTCGAGCTGGTGCTGGAGTGTACAACCAAAGAGCTTTTCGTTGATTACAAGTTGGGGTCAGAGTCTACTAAGTTTTAGTTGTGTCTATACCAATTATATAAATTTAAATTTTTTATAGTGGATTATTTACTGTCAAGTGCGTCCCGAGGTTTTTTTTTTCTTTTGAAGTGTTCTTCAAGATTTTTCTTGTGTGATTTTCGTATTATAAATTGCTTACAAATCATCTAAATTTAATAATTTGTGACTTATTGTAAGTTATTCGTTGTTAAATTTTAACTTTGCATATTGCATCTATTCATCTCCCTTTAGGTGTTAGTTGAGTTAAACCTTGTTATTTCAGTTATTACCAGGCTATCGAGCAACGTTCAAAACTCTATTGGTCCGAAGGTCAAATTATTAAAAATCTCACTAATCCTCAGGAAGAAAAGGAAGCCTTCTCATGAAAATCTCCTTGTGCAATTGTTCGAAATTTCAAATAGTTTGATAATTCAACCCGAAAAACAAACAATAAAAGAAGAGTTTGTGATTAAACCTTACGAGGAGTCAAAGTATATATTGTTAAGTTTGAATTGAGCAATGAAAGCAAGTCATATTACTTTGAGAAAGACAATATAAAAATTTGTAGGATTGAGACAAAGTGGTACAAAATCATCATAAGCAAACTAAGAAAGGACCTCCAAATCTATTTTTAAAGTGTTATGAAGCACTTACAAACAAGTCAAGCTTAAGACTATAATCAACAATCCCATTTTTTTAACATTTAACTCTTTAATTTTAGTTATTGCATGACATTTAAAATAATGCGATTACATTTGTGTTTGGTGGGAATTAAAATTAGATTTTTAGTGGATTGTGATAGAAGTTTTTGAAATGTGTGGTTGAAAAGATGTGAGACCCATGAAAAATGTGGTTAATATTAATTGTTTGATTTTGACTTAGATTAAAATCAGATTTTAATCCGGTTCAGGCCCTTAGCATTTAGGCACGTTTAATTATTGTTTAGCTAAAAACGTTTTGTTTTAATTTTTTTTATTATTTTCAAGGCCATCTTCCCAACACCACAGTAAATAAAATACTGTCAACCACAGTTTGATAACTGCTGTGACCTATGGTCACTCTAAATTTTTTGTTTGCTGCGGTAAATCGTGATTGACCGCAGTCAAATATTTATTTTTATTTTTAAAAAATAAGAAAAAAATTGAAAAAGTTTTATAAAAAAAAAAAAATCCTTTTTGAAAAATTATCTCTATTTTTTTTAATTTTTCATTTTTAACTATAATAAGTTTTAACTTCACATATTAGAATTTTAAATTCACATAATTATCAATTTGTTTCGTCATCAATATATTCAATGTTATAAAATCATGAAAAGTTCAAGTTTCATTCAAAATTATTATTACTTACAATCACGAGATTTTTTTTCTTGGAACTTTTCTATTTTTTTTAATTTTAATGTCAAATTGAGATAGATGGGTGAAGTAGTTGACGTGTTATGTTTTCTTTGAGATCTTGATTACAATTACTTATTAATTGTTGCTAATGTAACTTATAATTTTATTTTTGGAAAAAATTAATACAAAGAACGAGAGATCCCTTTAAACGAAGGAAAGGGACAAAGGAAAAGGAAAATATTATACAATATCACCACATTATAGTGAAAGACATTGCACTAGCTCATGACAGCTAGAAAAAAGTTGCTTACATTATAGTGTGAAGTTAGTCTTGAGTAATTTAACCATATTCACGATCAATGTTCAGGAGATAATTTACCAGGGAAGAAGGTTACCTATAGTGTATAGTGAACACTACCTTTGAAAGTGAGAAAGATATAAATACAGAAAAATGGACAAAATATAAATAACTATAAGTGTCACCTATGTTCAGCTAAGTCTTGGTGTTTGATTAGGAATTGGAAGGTGATTTGAGTATTTGATGAAAATAAGCCATATCTCGTTGTTAGTTTG
Organism: Fraxinus anomala; assembly: GCA_903798345.1. NCBI lineage: Eukaryota > Viridiplantae > Streptophyta > Magnoliopsida > Lamiales > Oleaceae > Fraxinus > Fraxinus anomala. The sequence goes on along the minus strand of CAIGRN010000410.1, from coordinate 11,178 downwards.
CTTACGAGAGTAACATGAGTGACGAGATGGAATATTGACATTATTAAAATTTGATTTTATTTGGGAAAAGAGACTTTGGAAGTTAAAATATTTGATTTGATTCGAGTAGTACGGTGAAATTGAAAATGTTTTAACACATACACACTCGAGAACTAGAAATCAGATTTGTGGAGTTCTAAAATAATTATTGATTCCTGTATCCCATTAACTTTTTTAATTTTGTGATTGTGATATATATTTTGAGGAAACATTGAATTACTTATATCGAATGGAGTATAATCGTGTAGAGTCTATCTAAGTATCGGATATGCTTTAGTCGAGAATGAACAAAAGTTTAAGTTTGGTAGTGTTTACACTTAATAAGCCATCAAAAGTGATTTTTGTCAGTATTACTATAAGCTTCATTTTTAATTATTTGTGTTTTTTATTATGTTAGGTGAAAATTCAGGATAAGAGCGGATATTGATTAAGAAGGACGAAATTGAATAAAATCTTCTTTGGAACCAAATTCCACACTTTAAAAATTCAAGGACTAAATTGCATTATTTTGAAAGAATCAAGGACTTGAATAAAAATACTACACTAATGGGTTGAGACATGGAATTGGAATGGGAATGGAAGTCTAAAAAAAAAAATCGATTTCTTCTTGGACAAAAAGGCTGGTGGCATATTGGAATAAAAAAAAATGGAAAAAGAAGCAAAAACACTCGCAAAAATGACGGCAGGAGACGCAGAGAAAAGACAAATTGGAAGAATATTTATTTCAAAATTTTTGGTAACTCCAAAATTTCATGCCTTAATACATGTTAATTATTTATTGTATTTTTAATGCTTCAATTGCTATGGCAATAATTGATTGATTTAAGAATAATATTGAGATTGATAGATGATGTATGATTATAGTTTGTGCTATAAATAATATAAATATTATAAGAAATGAGAGATAATTATAAACTATGCAATATATATAAAATTTCTGTAGGTTAAAAGAATTCATGTGTGCAAATTTACATTGAGATATAATAAATTCAAGCATATAAATAGGATCGGTATTACTCGAAAGAGATCACTTGCTATAATATGTTAATTCGATTGTTATCACATATAAAAAGAGACTAAATAAATTAGAAATAGATAACCATTAACAACTTAAGCGAAATCGAAAATCCTAATGATTTAACCTCATAATTCTCTCAATCGAATTTGATTAGATTTCTTTATTTGATTTAGTTTAAGATTACTTACAAAACACATCTTGAATTGATGTTTGGTTACCGTTTTAACTTAATTGAAGTTAGATTAATTTAAAATTTTAAAATAGATAGTGATCTCTTTGGGATGATATTTGGACTTAGAAAAATTATTTAACTACTTATTACGATTCATACACGTGCGAATGCGAAATCACACAAACAACCAAAAAATCGTGTTTGAAAGTTGAAATGCCTCAATTGCAATAATTAAGGACTCAATACAAATAGGAAAGAAGAAATAAAGATCAACTTACAAAGTTAAAAAGTATAAATTCCCGCAATTTGAATAATCCTAATTGGACTAAAGTTATAGTTCCCTAACCTCTAGGACTCTGTTTTAGATCTATAAATAGAATCTTTCATTCAAAAAAGGGAAGGCTAGAGACACAATTTTGTGAATTATACATCAAAATACATTGAATCCTCAATATTTGTATCTCAATTTGAAATATGAAGGTTGAAAAATACAATTAACCAAAGATATACAAACTTGGAAAAGGAGATTGATGATCCATTATTAGAAATTGGGTGTCAAGAAACTTCATTTTCGAGAAAAGGAGGTAATTGAAGAATTTTTGTCTAACAATTTGGCAGATTACTCGAACAACATTAAGGGTGCGTTTGATTGAGATCATGAAATTTATATTGAAGGAAAATAAATTATTTAAAACTTATTTGTAGGGAAATTATTAATTAAATGTGTTTGATTGATTTAATTTTCAACATAAAAAATATTATACTTGTCTATTTTTTATTGGTAGGCAAATAACAAAGAAGGGTAAATATGAGAGGGAGAGAGAGAGGGAGAGAGAGAGAGAGAGAGAATTACCTGAAAAATAAAAATCATAAGGAGAAAATATTTTTATTGTTTTTAGAGAAAATATGATTACATGAACAAAAGTTGGAAAATATTTCCATGGAAAAAATTATCAATTAAATACAAAAAATAAAAATAATAAATTTAGGTGGAAAAAAGACATTTTTTATGGAAAATGAAGTCAATAAAATACACTCTAAGTAAATATGACATATTTAATATAAAAAACATTATTCAATAAAAAAATAATTAGCACCTTAAAAGTAAAACATTTGCATGTCAAATACCACAATCATTATTAGCAAATCAAAATTTAATGCCTGCACAGAAACTCTATGCTCAATAATAATAATTTGCAAGTTCCAAGAGATGGGCCAAACAGATCCTTGACCAAAACCAAGTACTTTTGCCATACATGGCAACATGATCATGTATGGCCTGATTTTCCCGGTCCTCCGGGGAATATTTAAGCCTCTTTCGCTGTAAAAAAATTGTATTTAAGGTATGAGTTTCAAACGAAGCTCAATAGACTCATGGCTTGAGAGCAATGGCAAGGCCTAACTTGGGTGTGGCACTGGTAGCCTTTTTGTCGTACTCTGCCGAAACTGTTAAAAGAGAATTATGCCTCCATTCCCGCTGGCCTAATAAAGCAACCTTTCCATTGTTGGCGAATCTAGTCTTTACGATGGTGACAGGATCAACCTTGTGGATACTTCCAATGCAGAAACCGTTCTCGAAGGTAGAAAATCCGTGTGTCATCTCAGCAGCAACCATGGTTCCACTCAATGGGTTCACTAAGTGAATATATGAACCTTTCAAGGTTTGTCCCTTGTCCGTCCTATGCAAGAGCAAATTGAATTACAGAATAAGAAAATGCTTCAAAGCTTGCTATAAAAACACGGTGATAGGACATACTTCTAATTTCAAAATGCAGCTAGGGAGAAAAAAAAGAGGGAATTTGATTGCAACAGAGACGTGTTACATATAAATAGATCAACATGGATAAACCAAATGTGCAAGGGGGAAAATGAGAATATATTGACAATTGGAATTTTGATTCATACAGTATCAATGCTGCTGAAAAATCTGGCTTGTTGAAACTTATTCCAGCAGTGCACTTCGTGAAAGATGATGATGCTGTATCAAATCCAATTTCACCACCGAAAGCTACATCACTGTAGCCAATTGCAGCAGCAAGCTCCAAAAGAGGAGTTGGATTCAGTCCAATACTGGAGCTGATGGCTGATCGATCATGAGCATACTCCACATCAAGCTGAAAATGCATAAAAGAATAACAATGTTTTTAGGATTTCCCCAGATCTATTGGTTTCGATATACAACATATAAGTTTAATAAATTACCAAATCCTAATTTTTTGGAGTAAAATGTACTAAAACAGAATTTGATGCCAGAAAAGATATGCAGCACTCTCCCATTTTCTTAGACAAGCAAAGGGGCACAGAAGAACATTATCTTTGTCTTATAGGATAACAGAGAAGTGAGATACAATCTTGAAAAAGCCAACAGTAAATAATACACAAATCTTTCGGAAAATTCTCATCATTTGACACTGGTATTATCAACATCCTGTGTTGTAACTCAATTATAGGCTGGCTACAAGGTTTTCTCTTTTGCATTCGGAAAGATAAACATAATGAAGAGAGAACTCATCATATGTACGAACAACCTTCATAAATATTGCAACACCAGTATCTTTAAGTACTTGCACTGCTGAATCACAGAGCTCTAACCTTGCCAGACTTTTGGTCGGGAATACTGAAGCTAACTGCAGCTTTTGTAGAAGGCAGCAGATCAGTTATAGTTACTTTGGTTGTGACCTGCAAAAGTATCACCTTAGATAATATTGTAGATAGGCATCAGAGAATAAAGAGTGTACTGGTGTGCTAAGGGGAGAACGAGAATCTTCCTTTAATCACACAACAATTCAAAATAATCAACTGGACAGACAAAGACCAATTCATTTAGTCCTATTGGCAAGAATATTTTCTTACATTAGAATAGGTATCAACTTTCACATCCACGGCAGTATTTCCACTTTTATATTGGCTGCTTATCTCACCAACAAATATATTATCCTTCTTTACACCAATAGCTGTAAGTCCCTGCCAAAAGAATACAACAGTGGTTAACATAAATCACACAGTTCTAAGATTTTTACACAAAATACATAGCACTACTTGAGCTCAGGAGGAACAAAATTGATTGGAAAGTATTACACAACGATAATTTGAAGATCCGTAATGGCTTGTTAAAGTATCGTGAATAAGGAATGTCAAATATTTAACACAAAGCCATAATAGTTGGAGAATGCTGACATATAATTTTGGATCGTAGAGCATTCTTTTACATTATCTTGTTGATCTGGAACATCTACTCAACAAGAAGGAATATTTGGTGTTTCAGAGCGGAAAGGACGAGAGCCATTTTGATGGAGTTTAAGCTGACTTCATATTTTGTTTTAGGTTTGTGAGTTGAATTTTAGGATTTCTAATTTCCAGCATCAATGCTATTTTGTCTTCTAGTAATTTATGAACTCGGGGAAATATCTATACCATGAGTCTTACTTTGATTTTAATTATACCTGTAAAGTGCTTAGAAAAAAATCTTGGCGGTTTAGAATAATCATAGCTATCTTGGTTTGCCATTAGGCCTAGTCCTTGTTCCTGCCAGAGAAGTCGTTTGAGGCTATAAATACCTGTACATTTCTCTTTACATAAACAGAGTTAACCATAGTTAGAAGTTGATATGTTGTTGGGTGAATTTGCCTAACCCTGCAAGGGTGAGATGCACATTATCTCCTTTACTCTTTTCTTCTTACTTTTTCTGAAGAACTATCATCAGCATCGAACAAACAGCCCCCCAAAAGTTCAATAAAATCTCTTCTTATTTTCAGAAAATCATTCTGATACATTGAGAGCTTCATGAGAAAGTTCTATAGTTGTCCAGCATGGTTTACTATGCAACATGTGAATCTCAGAAGAGAGGACCATCCAGCTTGCAGCTCAAATGATGATGTTGTCCTGGTAACTTTTAAGAAATTGTATTTCTTTCCTTTTACTTCAGGAACACAGAAGCAAACAGAGTAGAAATATCTCCAGGATCTATTGCATCTATTTTAGTTTTTTTCTTCTGTATTTCACTCACACCAGAAAATTGCATTGTAGTAGACTATTGATTTTTTACTTAAATCCACAAAGCAAGGAGCTTCCAATCTGTTCACTACTCTTAAAGCCACCATCTCTAAGTATCAAAATAAGAAACTATCAAGAATCAATCGCATATCAGAACAATTTCGAAACAGTAGAAATGTGAATTTCTCCATGATTTCACATGTCAAGTGAAGTGTTTAAGAGCATATGTAGACCATGATAAATTGTAAAAATAAACAAAGGATAAAGACATGCAACAGTAATTTACAGTAACTTAATACCATTCCAGTAGAGCTGGGAATTGTGAGGGAGAACTTCTGATCATAGTTATAATCTTTGGTCAAAAGATCTGTAACAAAACTAGTACTTCACAATCAATACGAATAGATACTAATTTTGATCGTAATAGAAGGTCTTATAAAACATCAAAGTGAGAAAGTCTATAATTCAAAAAAAGGAAAATTAAAAAGGCAGTTGCAAGAGAATAACATTTTTGGTAATGCATTTGAGAAGGGCAATACATAATTGAGATAGTAAATCTTCAAATGACAGACATAACACACCTTCAAAAGCTTACAATTCAGGAGCTGTAGCAACTCTCAGAGATTGGATAAGTTACGGAAAAAGGTAAACATAAACAAAAATAAAATCCAACTTAAGCAAATAGAAAAGCATAATGACAAAGAAATTGCAAATCCCATCCTCCAAACATGAGGCTCCAGATTCAGACACATTCTTTCATCCAATTTCCATGAAGATGGAAATGCATTTAGCCCCGTTTGACCCCTATTATTTGTGATGTAGAATCAATGGGGAAAAACAAGAAGAAGAAGAAGTAGTAGAGAGGGAGGATAAGAACCGAGAAGAAGGAGGAGGGAGAGAGAAGCCAAAAGAAAAGAGAAGGAAAGGGAAAACGTGGCAGCCGCCAATAGTAATTTTTTAATCAATCATCAACTGCTTCAATCAACAATGAAAAATCCAATAAATAGCAAAAACGTAATTTGAAGGGCTTGAGCCAACCCGCTATTACAAGCCCAATAATAAAAATATAAATAATAAGTCCAATAACAATTAAAAAAATCTCGATCTTGATGGTGTCCGCATCAATTTGAGATTATAATTTTTAGAATAGTGATTTTTTTAAGAATGTGATTAAAAAATCAGAATTTTTTGGTTTACGTATAATATTATTTTATTGGAGAATGTGTGGTTGATAAGAAGAGAAAAAAAAATGAATTATAATTTTAATGGAGGCCAAACGGGGGCTTATAAAATTTGACTTGTTTAACTACTCTGCTAATTCTCCACCTCCAGGCTCTAAGCCTCTAACAAGTTTGAACATAGGCAAGAGGCATTTGGTGAATAATGATGAGAATTCTAATTTAATAAAGAAGTTTATTAACTAGTGAATTCAGACCTTTAAGTCTTAAGCACTTACCATTTCTAACCTATGGCAGTCAGCAGATAAAAATAACTACGGACAAGAAGCAGCACCAACTACATATACATCCAAAACACTGTTGCATTTCTACAATGCTCAAGTGCCAATATTGATATGCTACCGACTTAAAATTTCACAACTCAGATAATTTTTTTCCTCTCTCCATACAGATTAAGGTACTCTTAAAAAGTTGATGTCCTGGGTCCCAACCATCCTCCTTTATGAAAGGATTTACTCGCCATTATAACATTATTTAACAACCCACAAGTGGGGATGAAAAGGTAAGAGCACAAGCATTTGATACCAATTCAATCTAGTATAAGGAACATGCTCGAATAAAACTCCACCAATAAAAGGCTCACATCCTACATTTATTTTAGATTATCATCTTACACCAGTGATATCTAAATCTTGAGTTCTTATTCATGACGACAAGCAAGATAATCTTCGCAAAACAATTTAGCACAATAATATTTATCAATTCAAAATATAAATGATTCCAAATATATAGAATTTGATCATTGACAGCTCAAAAAAACATAGCATTTTCTATTCATAAAATCTGAGAAAAATATGAGTTACATGGAAGATCATGAATAAAAACAAACATTGATGCATTGAGTATATCTACGTGAAAAGAATGATCAAAAGGCTCTTTTGCTGCTCTTTTGAGTGAAAATCCCTTACACGATACACACGAGAGTAGTGGAAGAGCATGAGGGTGAGCATATGGTTAAGAAAAAAAGAATCGTAGACATGTAGGCAACCAAACGTATGAAGCTCATGCATCACATGCTCCACGAGGACATAGAATTTGAATGTCTCATATTTGGAGAGCTTGTCTTGTAGTTCACTAACAGGTTACGTCAGACCACAAAAAGACAGCTGCACAGAAATTTTCCCGTTACAAACAAAAGCTAGAAAACTAAAAGTTAGAAGTTGGAAGTTTGGGATCCCCAAAAGTTGAGAGGAAGAATTGGGAACCTAATGCCAATGCCATCATAATTATGGAATGCCATATTTTGGAACATTGCTGCTACCTATCCAAAACCATCTTTTCAAACATTATTAGCTCAAAATTCTTGTGACCTACTTCATACAACAAACCTTCACCCACACCAGTTTGAAGGATCAAACTTAGGAACTCAACATAAATTCTACCTAGCTTTCAGAAAGGACAGGATTCAGGAAATTAATGTAGCAAATTTTTTTAGAAAATTCAACAGGCAAACATTCTACAAGTTCTGTTGGTAGAAACATATTCTCTGTGAATACTCCTCAACCTGACCTCCAGCCATACAACCTTCTCTCAACAGCAGTCCTAATTAGCCGCATGAACTCAAATAGAACCATATACACATAAAAAAGGTATAATCTTTTCTGAAAGCTTTATAACTTCTCATAATTTTCAGGCATGTGCTCGAGTTTTCTCAATCTGGATTCTTGTCCTTTCTAGTTTCCTTGTAAGATGCAACTTTTCGAAGCAGATTGGTACCAACTAGACATAATGATACAGGTACTATTATATATAAAGTTGCCAAGAATTTACTTATGATTTTCCTCGTTTAAACAAATTTCTTTTGGCCAGTTAGCCTATTCTGAAAACAATAGGACACACTCATATACAATAGACGAAGCTATACTAATTCTGGTCTACCTATATCTCTTCTAGCATGTTCTAGTTGGATTACATCACTTTTGTAAAAAAGAACTTCTTTAGGTCTAAGACATGTGTCAACCACCTAACTCATCCCTTAATTTATCTCCAATTAGTGTTACCCCAGTTATTGTTGCATGATCCCATTTCTTATCTTATTAGTTTAATGTCAGGTTAATTAGAACAACAGTCATTGAAATTTGTTAAAAATTTCAAAATGGTCATTGAAGTACCAAAAGTTCTAAGTGGCATTGTTAAATGCCAAGGTGGAATAAAAGGCATTAACTAGACACCACATCAACCAAACATATTACACATAAAGTTCATATGGAAAAAAAGCAGTCACATAGGAAAATCAAAAAAAGTTTAGATGTGAACGCATTACATAAACAGGGATATAAATTTAACATTTCTTATTAATTTCTATAAATTTATGATTATATGTGGCGTGGCATAATGCAGGGCGGATTGGGGGCTAGCCTGGGCTACAGCCCAATTACTTTTTTATGTCAAAATTTTTTGTGAAAAATTTTTTTATGTGGATTTTTATTTTTTTTAATTTTCATATATTAGCCCATCCTAAAAGATTTTTTAGTCTAAAACTGACTCCATCCCTGGTGTTATGGTTAAATCTTTTGTGTTCATGCTGTCATTTAATAATGCCATGTAAGATTTTTGGTTAACGTTTTCAATCGAGTGATCATTAGTGTAACTAATAAAAACTTGAGTGTCTACTGTTGTAAGGAAAATACTTCAATGACTGTTTTGAAAATTTTAAAAAATTTCATCGCTCTTGCTGAAATTGACCTGTTTATTGTCAACATTCATATTACATTCACAATTTTTCCGACAACCATCTTATGACTTATGTTTCCTTTTAACAGCCCATCAGTCAATCATAAAACAATGCACTTGTAGTAATTCTTCCACGGAGCTAGCTTTTTAATTTTATAGGGATTTTCATAGATTAGAAATTGACGTGGTGATAAAATTGAATAAAAAACTTCACATACTTCTACAGAATCAAGATGGTATCTACTTTGTCTCAAAAACACATAAAACATAGGAACTTAAGGTGCCGTTGCAAAAAAACAAAAAAAAGGTGATGGAGCATCATCATAATAACTATGAAATTAAAGCCAAGGAAGAGCCTGGTTCTTCAATCTAGACAAATATAAATAATGAAACCAGGAAAAAAAAATTAGTGGATATACATAATGGTGAGTCGCAGAACATGTAGCACGTGATTAATATTTCAAATAGGATTTCACCCTTTTGGGCTTACTCATAGTTTTAATATTTTAGATACTCTTGAACTTAACAACTAATATCAACCATTCCAATCTTTCAGTTATATCCTCGAACAAGAAGTTAACAACCATACATATTCTTGGAGCATAGCATAGAAACTGAAACATTTACATTAAGTTGCTGTATTGGGATCCAGATAAAAAAAGGTCAAACCCAATTGATTTATGTAAATAGGGACACAGGCTCATTATTCAAAACACATAACATGGATTGAAAATTCACCTCTGGCACGTTTGCCGATTTCTGAAAATGGAGCTGGACCGCCACCCATTACTGTTTTTCTGGATGGGAATATGTCTGGTTAAACTCTACCAAATCATTAGATAAAAATCTTATGAGCATTTTATTAGAAGCACACAAAATGATGGTCTAACAAGCCTTTAATTCAGGAAGTAATACATTTCAAATCACTTTGCTAAAGCACACAAAATGATGGTCTAACAAGCCTTTAATTCAGGAAGTAATAACATACATTTCAAATCAGTTTGCCCAAGTTTCTTGACTAGTTTATGAAAACCTATCCGTAGACAATAGCAATAACTATAAACGGGAAAGAGAAAGCCAAACACATGAATTCTTACTTTACTCGAAAATGCATATCTCAAATATTATGGTATATAATTTTGATTTAACTATAAAACAAGTAAAACTACATAAATCACTACAGATATACATCACATACATATTGTATGTAAATGAAAAATATATAATAAGGGGAACCGGGAAGGAGTTCTTACCGGAGGAAGGGAGTTACAAAATCGCTGGTCGCCGACAAGCAGAGACCGCCAGAAACGACGCCGTATGGTATTAATGTAAGAGGTAGAGAGGTAGGTTTTCAAAGAAGATTTACCTGGCTGTGCATTTTATATAGCTGTCGTCTGGGTGCGCCAATGGAACGTTATGAATATAATAGCCCCCGTTTGACACCCATTTTGCTAATTTTTTCAATCCATCTTGCAATAGTTGTGGGCCCCATCTTAGACCACAAGGACGAATTTTCTGCCATCACATGACATTGGTTGTCAAATGAGTTTCATATTTTTGAACATTTCGAATCTGCCTTTGAATTGATGGTAAGTGGCTTTCAAATATTTGTGTTAAAATGATGGAAGGCAAGGATGTAAACAGCCAATTGAATTTGGGGGCGAAATTGTCCAAAAAAATAAAACAACATTAAACATGCTGACATAATGGCTGAACGGCATTAATTATGCTGACAAAAAATTCTGAATTTACACATTCAAATATCAGGCACGAACTATAGCAAAATGAGATGAAAAAAAATGGGTGTCAAACGAGGGCATAGTGTTTTGACACCCATTAAAATAAGGAATAATGCTACTCTTAAACTCCCATTCACATCAATTTTGACATCATTTTGTCATTTTATGGATAATTTGTCTAGAATACCTTTACTACTATATTTTATTTGTTTTCTGCTTTTTAACCTCCAAATTGGTATCAGAGCTTAGTAACGAAACTGAAGAAAATTTTAAAAAATGAATAGAAAAGATAAAATGATTTTAGAA
>CAIGRN010000400.1:0-11093 GCA_903798345.1 Fraxinus anomala | reverse complement strand
ATTTTAGTAGATAGTGATTGAAATTTTTGAAATGTGTGGTTGAAAAGTTGTGGGACCCATGAAAAATGTGATTAATATTGATTGTTTGACTTTGATTTAGATTAAAATTTGATTTTAATCATAAACAAACGAGGCCCTATTCTATCCATAGCTCCACATCAATTGAAATTTTTGGCACTTAACTCTTTATCGATGTCACGATTGAATTTAGAAATATCCGACTTGAACTAATTCACAACTTAAGATTCATGAACATATGTAAGGATGTGTTAGATTTATCGAAATAGACACACAACTGTAAGAAGATGGCAGTCCAATAAAAAATGAGGCAAAATGTAGCTAGTTATTTTGAACGAGGATTTAGCTACTCCAATTGAATTTTACATTGAAACTCGGATCAATTCAACTCGATTTTTGCAAGAATTAAATATCAAAGCAGATTGTACATGCTTGAAAAGCTTTTTTATTGACGAGTTATACCTAAAAGGAAAAATTGCACTTTGATCTCAAATTTATCGTCTTAATAGTAAGTTGATCCCGATCGACATGAACCAACAATATTTCTATCAAAATTAAAATTATGAAGCTAAATTTTGCTTCTAAACATGGATTGTTGTCCAAAAATTTAAGTGGGATGAAAGTCATTTAAACGGTTTGCAATGTCTACTATTGTGCATTTATAATGAAAGGTGGAGGATTAACTTGCTCATTTTGAAAATTGAGGGCTAAGGCGGAGGACCAATGGTGAAATTTATTTCGATAGGGGAAACTGAATTATGCAATTGAAATTCTATCGATTTATTATTTTCTTTTTAATCCAGGGGTTTGAAGTTTGAAAATCGAACGGCAACCTATATATACACAAAAGGTATGTATATATTTCTAATCTCTCTCTATTTTCTCTCGCTTGTTATCATCCCTGACATGCGAATAAAACTTCAAGTTCAAGAACTGGCCTTTCTTATTTATTTATTTATTTTGTTTAATTCTTTTGCTGTTTGTATCTGAATTTGTAACGCAAGATCTGTATTTTAGACAATTAATGGTGCTTTATTTAGTGACGATGCTTTGTTTTTTGAAGTGGGGATTGTGTAAATATTGTTCGTATGAATTTTCCATTATGTATCTAAAATATTCAATTGAAAAATGCATTTGGAGACATTTCAATCACACATTAGTAAAATTATAAACTCGACAGTTTTATTAATTGTGATTGAATTGGTATTTGTTTGCAAACAGCGAATGGAAAGAAATTAGGGGGAGAAAAAAAAAAAAAAAAAAAAGTTGTGAAATTTTTTTAACTGCGAATTTATATATACAGAAACTTTTAATGCAAGAAATGGTGTGAACTTATGGGGTGGATAATTAAAGTTCTAGTTTGAACAAATAAGTAACGTGGGTATGCCAATTGATTGTATGTTAGAATTGTTTTTACTGGCCTTGCTGCCAGATAAAACAATTAATATTACTCTGTGCTGCAAGCTGTGGGCCCAAATTCAAGAAAATGTATATTATGATCTCTGGTTCAATGATCATATTTCAAACTCAAAATTTTTGGGTCATCTTTTGTTTCTCCTTCTCATCAAGCTTTTCTTTTAAATGCAACTCTAAGAGCATGTCTGGGTGGGTCTAAATAAGCCAAACCTAAACATGCTCTAAGAAACACAACAATGCTTTCAGATTAAATTATTCAAAGCCTTTGATGTACTTGCTGGAAGTTTCATGTTAACATAATGACAGCTTTATTAAGCTCTGCATAGCAGCTTGTTGATATGTCCTTGGTTGTTATGGCTTATAATGGTTTCTGGCTTATGATGTCGTGTAGACCGATATCTAGCTACCCGGTTGTGGAGCAATGTGCTTGATTAGGTGTGCTTGGCTACCAATTTGGGAGGCTTTACCAACAAAAGACATTCTATCAATTGATTTAGTTTGTGGGCCAAATGAAGCGTGGACGTGGAAATAAGAAAGGAAAAGCAAAAAAATCAAAATTGGTCAGCACAAATGAGATAACTGCAAATGTTGTTAGTTTAAGTACGGAAGACAATCGTGATGAGTTTGATAATGATGATGTTGACTCCGGAATGGACGCTGAGAGGACACCATCTCCATCAGGAACTGATCAACCAGATAAACTTGCTAAAGTTGACTATGTAGGACGATCATATCACGATACATTTGGAAAAGCAGTTTATACATGGGTAAAAGTGAAGATCAAAACTTCTAAAACTCTAGATTCTCAGCATACTTCTTCAGATGCACCTACACAAAGTGATACTGACATGAGTAACCAATTAGTGGTTTCAGAAAAGCAAGGGGTTCTTACTGAGAAGATGGAATACGGTGCCAACTCTTTACCTGAAACTAATGTAGGTGTTTCTATGGATCCATCTAGAAAGTCAGAGGGAATAAAGATAAAATCATCAAGGGGACTTGGTTCTTCAAGTATGAGCCCATGCAGCAATGTTGAATTGGTCAAGGGAGATAAGACAGAAAATAACGACTCCGAGTTACTTCATCGGGATTCTAAATCCAATGAGCAAGAACTTAAAGCTGCATTGGAGGTAATATTGGTACAAGCGTATTTTAACATTCTGGGAAAGATGCTCAAACTTCAAATCTTATCTTTTATACGATGCTTCTTTTTTTCTTAGGTGATATGAAAGGTTATGAAAATGGAAGCAGCTGAGCCCTTCAACGTTCCAGTTAATCCCGTTGCTCTTGGAATACCAGTAAGCATAAGTTACTTGATGCATACTCCCTTGATGTACTGTCTAAGCACGACACATTACTAGTTTTCTTAAGTATTGCTTCTCTAGGGAAGGTTTTTTTGATAGTTACTAGAATTTGTTTTATGGAGATGTTGAAAAATATACCCTTCAATCGTTGAGGAGTCACAAGAAGTTGTTATTAGTCTTAAATTTTATTCCTCAACTATGACACGATATGATTTCTTCTCTCAGTACATACTGAAGGGACACAATACTTAATGATATTCCCATGCTTCTGAATATTGTGGTTTGGCATTGTGAAATGGCTTATGCTTGGATGGTAGGTGTTATATCCTAGATTCCTCAATATATTTTAGCTATTGACCACAGGCCATATAATACTTGTATTACAAACAATTGTCTGATATTTGATTAAATCATGTGTGGACTGGAATCAGGGTTATTTTGATGTCATCGATACACCGATGGATTTTGGTACGATATGCAGTAATCTAGAAAAAGGTGATAAGTACATAAATGTGGAGGATGTCTTCAAAGATGTGCTATATATATGGGAAAACTGTTACAAGAATTATAACGAAGTTGATTATATTGTCATCCCTGGGAATTTTCTCTCTCTCATATATTCACCAAAAAGAGCATTGTTTTTGTTTTCCCTCATTGTATTTCTAGAAAAAAAATGTGTATAATACATTAATAAATAGCTACAATACGTCAATAAATAACTTACTTTAAGCAAGACCTGGGAAATTAAACAACAAAGCTTCCGTAGTCTTTTTCTCTGTTGTTAGGAGATGTATATGCATTCTATTTATAGACCACTAAATAGCTTGCTTTAGTGGAGGAACCAGTAAAATTTACCTAGGAACATTTTGTTGTTCGTAGTGTCTTCTGTTGATACATTTCTTTTTAGCATTTGGTGATTGTGGTTTAGATTTTCCTGTTTCCTCCTATTTTATCTTTATAGATTGATTGGTTGCCTTTTGACTGGGAATTTTGGGAGTAATTTAATGCATAATTGGATTTAATTGTATTTTTAACTTTTTGTTATCAAATTTTTATCAAAATTTATTAAAATTTTGATTTATAGCTAATCAGATAGGAGCTAAGTATGTCACACTGCACCCCTTTTTCTGGGATCAAATGTCACTATGCTTGCTTCTTTACAATATTATTACAGAAGGGTGTACAATTCTCACCTTCCTTCGTGTTCTTAAAGTAGTATCTTGATAAATACATCAATCATAAATCAACACAGAGACATGTTCTTGTATTCATTGGTAGATACATAATGAATATACGATAATCTTGTCAGAACAAGTTACAAGCTCTATTAACCTACTTCTAAATCTCAGTCAAATGTCAAAAGGAAAAAGAAAAAAACCACAAAATTCAGAATTTATACCAAGCAATTTTTTTGTTTTCGTTTTCGTTTTGTTTTTTTTAAGGTTGTTCTGAGTAATGACAGAAGGAAGACGAGGAGGAACGAGGGAATTCTGATAACATTTGAACAACCTCTCTCATGGTTGGCCGTTCAATGCTGTTTTCTTGAACACAAAGCATGGCAACAAAGAACAAATGCATGGCTTCATTTTTAGGCACGAGTTTTAACCTTTGATCAATTATATCAACAACTTTTTCTCTTTGACAGTTCGTTGTTAGCTTCATCCACTGCACAATATCGACTCCTTCCCCAAAATTGCCAACGGGCTGTTGTCCGGTGATGAGCTCCAACAGAACTACTCCGAAACTGTAAACATCACTCTTTTCGTCTACTCTCAATGTGTAGGCATATTCTGCATAAATGCAATGGATAAAATTTATAAATTGAGACACGAATGTTAAGAAAGACTACTCAATCTATATGCATAAATTTACCTGGAGCAATATACCCGTAGGACCCTGCAATGGCGGACATGCTCTCGGAGGCTCCACCATCTACCAAGAATTTGGCGAGCCCAAAATCGGCAACATGAGCTTCGAAACTCGAATTCAGCAAAATATTGTTTGATTTCACATCTCGATGCACAATCAAGGGTGAGCAATCATGATGCAGATAGCACAATCCTTTAGCCGCATCCATGGCGATTTTGTACCTCAAATTCCAGCTCAAGAATTCCCCTTTCTTCCCGTGCAAGGCCCCACCTAAACTCCCATTTCTCATGTATTCATAGATGAGAAGGTTCGTCTCCTTGTTCGTGCAAAATGCTAGCAATTTTACTACGTTTCTATGTCTGATGTTACCTAATGTTCGAATTTCGGCCCTAAAGCCGTGATCATGGCTGTTGTTGCCAATTCCCAGAAGTTTTTTGACTGCAAATTCGACCCCATTTGGTGTTTTGCCGTGATAGACGATTCCGGCGCCTCCTCTTCCGACTACACTGCCATCTTTTATGCATTCAAGAACATCAGAGACTGTGAAATCTAGCTTTTGGAAGGCGGTGATTTTCCAGGAATTTGAGGTGTATTTGTTGAATGATTTGGCCTTGATTATAGCTGCAGTGACGAAAACTAGAGAACAGATTAAAAGGCCTAAGGCAAAGGCCAGCTTGATTGCACTGTGGGATTTTCTTGGTGGGCTTGTAATTGCGGTGGCATTGCAGGGGTTGTTGAATGAGGATCCACAAAGTTTGGGATTACCAGCAAATGAAGCAGCATTGAAGAGTGAGAACTGGCCTGATTCGGGTAGCTTACCAGAGAGATCATTGAAAGAAAAGTCAGCTGTTGTGAGACTTGATCTTGAACCAATTGATGGGGGTATGGTTCCATTCAAGTGGTTTCTTGATAGGTTTAGGTAATTCAAGACTTGAATATTTGATATTTCTTGTGGGATTGAACCAGACAAGTAGTTGTTGCTAAAGTCCAAATAAGTAAGATGGACACAGTTACCTATTTCAGGTGGAATTTCTCCGACAAGAGAATTCCCATTTAGAGAAAGCTTTAGGGCTTGGTGAAGTTCACCTATGGAAGATGGGATTGAGCCGGAAAACTTGTTTCCATTAAGTGAAAGGATTTGGAGGGAAGATAAATTGGAAAGAGAGAATGGCAAGGGTCCAGAAAGTTGATTGTTCGATAGATTCATTTGGCTTAACTTAGTTGGCCTTGTAGACGAATTGCCATTTTCTGACAATGATCCAGACAGCATATTGTTCTGCAGTTCGACAAAATTCAGCAGGGGTAAGTATATGAAACCGGTTGGAATGCTCCCATTTAAGTAGTTTTGCCCCAACCTTACCCTAACAAGACTCGAACATGTGCCCAAGTCCTGTGGCAGTGACCCAAAGAGAGAGTTTTTATGGAGAATTAGTATTCTAAGCTGTTTTAAGGCACACAAGTCTTCAGGGATTGTACCAGTGAGCTTGTTTGAAGACAAATCAAGGTCCTTAAGCATCTGGTTTTTTCCAAGATTCTTCGGGATAGTGCCTGTGAAATTGTTATTCCAGAGTTCAAGAACTTCAATATTTGGATAATCAGCTATGTAACTCGGTATGGACCCGTGCAATCTGTTCATGAACAGTTTGAGAAGTTTGATCTGCCTGAGGTTGATAAGCTCGTATGGGACTTCTCCAGTGAGTGCATTGACAGAAAGATCGAGAGTCTTTAAGCTTGTTAAGTTGCATAATTGCTTTGGTATTGGACCTGAGAGGCGATTGATGTACAGAAACAATGTATCAAGTGACTTCAAATTCCCCAACTCAGGAGGGATTGAACCATCCAATCCACAGGTTGAAAGATCCATGAGGACTAGATTCACCAACTTGCCAAATTCTCTTGGGATACCACCCTCAAAAATATTGATATGGCCCAAGTAAATTTGTCTCAAGTTAGTGAGATTACCCAATTCTCGTGGTATCTTTCCTCGAAGATCATTTCCTTCAAGAGACAGGTATTCCAAACCAGTCCAATCTCCATATCTTTCTGGGATTTTGCCGTAGAAATAGTTTCCTCCCAAATCCAAGTGCTTGAGATTCTTCAAAGTTAGTATCCCCAGAGGAAGGTACGCAGAGAAATTGTTGTTATATGCATCAAGAACTTCCAAATTGGCAAGGCTTGAGTAATTCCAATCCAAACTCCCGTTAAAAAGGTTGTTTGATATATTAAGAAACCAGAGAGTGCGCATATTTTCGATCTTGATTTCACCAGCGAAGTTGTTTCCATCAATAGAGAGTTCCATCAGCTTGTCAAGTCTTGAAATTGCTGGTGAAACAGAGCCATAAAGACTCATATTCGATACATTAAGCGAGACTACTCGTCCATTGGAGCATTTGATTCCACTCCAAGAACAAACCGAGGTTGGATTGGAAGAATTCCAAGTGCTTATTTCCAGATTAGAGAACTTGAAGCCTTGTTTGAGTGCAATTAATGCATGAAAGTCGGTAATGATAGTGGAAGAAGTAGAAGTGCTTACAAGTGAGAAGAGTGCAACTGCTACAAAAATGAAGGAAATCATATTTTCTTTGAAATATTTCAAGGGAAGCTAAATTTGGAAGGACTTGGAGAACATACAAAGCATTTTAAGAGGCTGGCCAGTAATAGAGTTTCTGTTAAAAGGAAAAAAAAAAAAAAAAGTCGATGGAATCCAAGAAATTTGCAGTTTGTATTGGTCTAAAATTTTTAAAGAGGAGTCTTCAAGTTCAAAGAAGAAGCTAAGACTACCCTTTTCGCCCCTTTGCTTTCCCTATTGCTTTCATGGCAGAAGAGAGATGATCAAATTTTGGGTAAAACTGGTTTTACATTGAGCTAATATGAATATCTATGATAAACTTAAGAAAAGCAAGACAGCAGAAGAGAAATAGAGAAAGCTTCTAGTGAATTGAAAATCAACCGTTGGATAGCATAAATTTAAATTTTAGATCGAGGAAAAAGAAAGTTTGATTATCTTTTCCTTTATTTCTCCTCCTTAATTCATATGGCAAAAATACCCTTTAACTTTAATCAAAGGATAGCTTTACTTTGAAAATTTGAGTGAGAGATGATGAAATTGCACTTTCAGCAATGAAGAATGGCTGAATTGGCTTCACATTGCTTATATATGATTTTCATTTTCTACAATTGTGTAATTTACTAACAGTCAAAACTAAGATGGCATTTGAACAGCATGATAGAGAAGGATTTACGTAGTTGACCCCAAATTTATTGAAAATAATGCTTAGTTTGTTATTGTTTTATATAATTAAAGCACGGGTAAAGTAATTAATGCATGCCACTATTGCAAGGATTCATGTATCATTAGCCTAAAGATTGATAATGACAATAGAACTGTAGAGGTAGCAGTGTCAGATTCAGTATATGTGTTTGTTATTTTTCACTGCAATGCATCAAAGTGAGACCATTTGAGAATTTGGGACCATATGGAGGCAGTAGTACTAGTGGTAGTTAAATTCACAGTAGTTTGTGTTATGGTAGAAAATTTAATGCTTGCAAAACTCTCAGATTTTACTTTGCAAGTTAAAGATGAAAGCACTCCCCTATTCAGTTGAGCTTCTCAATTGCTGCATGTAGGATATTATTCTGAGAAAATTCTTACTTTTACCATATTGAAGAAATGAGCAGTAGAATTCGGATTTAACAAAGTTTTATATTAGTTTTCAACCTACGACAGCTCTCGTTCTGTTGTGTTATGTGCGGCAATAATGATGAACAATATGGAATCAACAAAACGAAAACAAGATAGAAAACAAAGATTTACGTGGTTCGGGAGTAGGCCTACATCCACAGGAGCAAAAAGCGGCTATGGTTTTTATTATATGCAAAAATAATAGGGTTATAACATATAATATGTCAATCTCTCCGTTCAGTTTGGTGTGCTCCACTCCTCTCACTTCATCCGCTCCACTATGGCATCGACTTAGTTTTTCAATATCCATGTGTTCTATTCTATATGAGCAACATATTACAACACATTCTTTATTTAAACATGGGACCGGCTACGGCAAAATTGGCGGAGTTGTACCCATTTGTTGGTTGATAAAGATCTAGTTGGTTTGAGTCTTCTAGTAGATCTAGTAATAAAATAAAATGAGTGGTGAAAAACGATTCATCTGTGGTAACAGTTTGAAGAAGTTCCTTCCCTAAACATTCATTAATTCAAGAAAATATTTTTGGGAAGTGAGGATCAGGAGATATTTTTTGCAATTACAATAAACCATAACATTAATCTAATCTGAATGAGTACAAATACTCTTACATGCATAGTGCACATGGAATTTGAAGACACAGAAATTGTGTACTTTGATGTGTAATACGCAGAAGAGTAAAATTTTCAATTGAGTCGAAATTCCCAGTGGGAGACCTGTGCCTGCAGTAACAGA
Source organism: Fraxinus anomala (assembly GCA_903798345.1). NCBI lineage: Eukaryota > Viridiplantae > Streptophyta > Magnoliopsida > Lamiales > Oleaceae > Fraxinus > Fraxinus anomala. Next base: position 2,050 of record CAIGRN010000400.1, on the reverse strand, counting down.
CTAACAGTAGATGAACAAGTAAAAGAAGATGATTATTAATAAATCATTACTGTGTTTTTGAGGAATGATGAATATATAATTATGTTGTGTGTATAGATTGCATGGAAGAAACAAACCAGTGAAGCTTTTCTATTATTTTGTATCGTGCTTTATTCTTTCTCTCTGCATTTGGCCTATAGAAATGGGACCAACTCTGAATATAATGTGCTTTATTAGAAGATGGGATAGTCCTAAAGAGAGTGCTGATAAAGTAAAAGCAGAGATAAGAGATCTTTGCTTTTGATATTCCACTTCAAAAGAAAGCTAAAGATGAAACCACCCCTACCCCACCCATCCCTCCCCATTAAAAAGAGTGCTTTTTTGTATGGCTTGAAAACACTTTTGCATAACCCTCCTTGTTAAAAGAGAGAAAAATGAATGGCTCCTCATGCATTGGAAAGAGTGAATACGCAGTTTCAATAGTTTGCGGTCGGTGATTTTATGTCACGTTAAATCATCTCATTTAAAAGCACAATGTGCTTGAAAATGAAGACTTCAGCATATCCCAATAGGCAGAATTCGTTTTTGTTTCTGAAAATCCGATACGTGCACAATTTTTGAAAGGGAACCATGTTTATGTGTGTTAAGATTTCGATTTTGTCATAGTTCTGCCAGTGCTTCCACTCATGGTTGAAACTCTCATAACAGGGGCAAGAGCTGCTTTTTTGAAGTGTTTCTGTTTTTAATTGATGAGTACATCTACTCTTTCAAGAAGGGTCATATGGTGGGGAATGGTCGACATTGAAGGGAAGTAAAGATGTACTATGGAGGTCCCTCAAATGTAATGTGTCAATTGTACATTAAGGTTTAATTTATTTTTTAAAATTATGTATTTAGCACCCCTCTTCTATGCATGTTAGATGTACTTATGTTAAAGTACCGTCCAAAGTTTCATAAATGAATATTAACAAAACTTGAACTCAATACCTCTCTTTATTTAGATACTATCTCCAATCATTTCATATAAAACTTCAATATGTTAAAAATGAGAGCATAATTAGAGTATCTCTAATCGTGATATAAAATAGATATAAATTGTAATTTACATTTCAAAGTGGTCGAAAAACTCTCAAATGGAGAGATACAAATGAAATACAAATTACATTTTTCGACAAAAAATAGGAGTGTATTTTTTTCCCGGAAGCGGTGAACGGGACAAAATTAGATAGAATCAGTCGGTTTGGTCCGGTTCCTCTATTAAATGGGTCATTTTAGGACCGTAAATCGAGAATCGGTCGGTTCCGATGTATTGCCTTTAGAACCAACAGTGAATTCGGTTCACCTGAATTTCTCTTTTTATTTGCATCAAGATGTACTAGATCTTTGAACACTAAATTCCAAAATTATCTCATGTTAAAATTTCATTTTTCATACGCTTCTTTCTTCTTTCCTTTAAGGGGTAATCAAAATTTAAAAATATATAATATTATAAATATTTTACAAATTCATAGTTTTAATGTAACCCAATAAAATATATATTTTTTAGTTCAATATTTCATAAGAATTCAAATCTCTCATTGTTTTCAAAATGATCATTAAAAATCAAGATCCTTGAGGATTACTAAAGATAATCAAGTTATTGTTATATGAATTTTTGTAAGAATTAATTTTCAATCTAAATTTTACCGTTTATGATGTGTTTCATAGTTTTTTTTCTTTTTTTGCCTTTATGGGTTTATCTTGAGCTTTGGAGTGAATTTTTGTTTGTTGTTTTGTTTAATTGATTTTATACTCTATTTTTATCAATTTTCAGTTTCACAAGTAGTTTCATACTTTATTTTTATAAGTTTTTCATTGTAAAGAACCTGATTTTGCCGAATCAGAATTGGTTGGTTCGATTTCGATTCGATTATATAGTTGGATATGGAACCAATTGTTCTATTTTTAATATTCTCAATGGTATTCGGTTCGATTGAGTTAGGTTCCCTTTAGAACTAGACCGAAACAAACCATTCCCATTCCTAACAGAAAATGTAACATCTACAAGAGGTAAAAAATGGATTTAGATCTT
>CAIGRN010000386.1:0-14933 GCA_903798345.1 Fraxinus anomala | reverse complement strand
TATATATATATATATATTTTATCACATATATTTTTTGTAGTTTGTAGAGCTTTACCATCCCTTCCTACATATGTTTCAGGCTCCGGTTCTAGCCCAGTATCCTGCAAGCATATCAGTGACAGCATATTCATACTTCTTTGGTGTATTCTTTATGGTGGTAACTGCATTCTTTATGACGAATGAGTCCACTGACTGGAATTTGACACAATCTGAGGCTTTTGCAGTGTCCTATGCTGTAAGTTACCTACATTTCTTTTATATTTCCATACTGTGGCTAGAAAACCAAGGGAATTTACTACAAAGTTTTTTGCTATTTTTCTGAAACAGAAACTACTTAATTTGTTAAAGAAGAACAAATGGAGGTTTTGAGTGTTAAACCACTAAAGAACAAAATTACGCAATCGCTGTAGTGGAAAGGAGGATGTTACAAGCATATAAAACCAAATAAATTAAGAAATAAGAATATATGTTCACGAATTTGGACATGTTAGTTGGTTTGAACATAAATTAAGGTGGATGATATGACAAGTAGAAAGGGTAAGCAGTATCTGATAGCTTCTTGAAAATATTAAGCAATATCTGGCAATCTGAACATAAGGTTATCATATTAGTACAAGATTATTTGACGCGAATGTTTGATCATAATTATCTAGAAGCTTTCTGGTTGTAAATCTAAAACAATCTAAAATAAAATAATATATATATATATATAGAAGCTTTTTAACATTTAAAATTAAAATGAAGAATTAGAGATTCAAGGATCACTGCAGTCATTCTTTAAAGATAATAGAAGTTTCTATGCCTTGCTAAATTACTCTGTTGAATTATTTATTTCAACACAAAAGGTGAGATAACAATAATTCTTTATTTATGGAAATATTTTTACGTACCTGTGTTTTCCTTTCGAAGCTTCAAAACATATTCAGGTATCCATACAAGTTAATTTCATTCTCCCGTCAGATGGCTCGAGAGAGAAATTTTCCCCATTGACAAAATTGTTATTTTCCCCTTCCGTTAGGACTGTATCTCACTTGGAGAGATGAATTTGATATTTTTCTCAGTTTCATTTCATTCAATTAAGCACAAGTATATAACTTGATGCTGGCTGAAATTTTGAATATATTCCGTTTGAGAGGGTCTAGAAAAGTTAATTTGGGGTTGTGGTGGTGGAAGTTGGTGATGGGGTTGAGAGTACAAGGAGAACATTTGGAGGTGATTCTGGAATATTGGGGGTATATGGAACAACTTAGTTTTTGCATTGGGTGGTAGATGTTGAAACAAGGTCCATGTTTGGTTTAGCTAAAAAAGTTGAAAAAAGTTTTATTCAAAGTTAACAATTAATTTTAGCCACATATTTCATGGATCCCACAACTTTTATCAACTTTATTTTCATCAATACATTTCATCAACTTTTATCAAAATCTACTAAAAATCTGATGTTTAGCTAAACCAAACAGGGGCAAGGTGAGTTAACGGAGATTTTGGAGTGTTAATATAAGCTCCCCATATTTTAAAATTAGCATATCCTTGCTTGATCAAGACTTTTTGCTCCTTACTCTTTTTTTGGTTAGTGATTTTATATTAGTAATTTTATACTGAAATAGACTTCTTGTTTGGACCACTGAGGGAAAGGGGAAAAAAAGTAACTATCATATGAATTGTCATCGAGTTGGAAGTCTTGTTTTGATAGTAAAGTAATTTCTACCCAATCTTTAATTATTTATTTTCCATAAATTTTTAGTGATATGGAAAAAATTAATAGAGCAAGAAGAGGGAGGAGTAGCCCAAAACTAAGTAGTTGCCAAGGACATAATTGCTTTATATCTCCCAGTAGATTTAGCAACACAATAAAACAAAATAGGGAAGAAGGATTCATGTTCCCCAAATCAAATTTATTGGAAATAAGACTTAGTTTGGTGTTGCTTTTGTATTTGAATATCTATGGCAGTCAAGCGTGCTAACACATAATTTATTGATGAAAGTGTTCTTTTTTTCTCTAGAGTTTCTTGGTGTTGCATGTCTGTGTGTTGATCATCTCATCTAAAACCTTAAGATGTTAGAGTAGAGCCACGTATACTCATTAAAATCTTGTCCTTGACAGTATGGTCTCTTGAGCTCTCCCGCTAGTTAGCATTTTAGTGTTCCTCTTTTATGCTCGGTATTTGGATTTATATCATTGAAGGAGACGATCTGACGGTGTTTCAAAGTGTGGGCACTAGATCCTTGGTGCTTATTGTACCACATCTGGTTTGAGAAAATATTAAACATATTTGGAACCAATATTTTTCTCTATTTTCAATTTTCAAATTTTGCGTACGATCTCATTTGGTGATCGGAGCTCCTTCAAAAGCACCTGTTAGAGTTGATAAATGACTTGATATTTACTTCCCCTAGTGTTCAATTATGTGAATTAATTAAGCACCCACTGCTTATAAATTTTCCTTACAGGGAATTGTAGCATCTGCTCTGAACTATGGGCTTTTGACATGGTCAAATAAGATTATTGGCCCTGCCTTGGTTGCTTTGTATATGCCTCTTCAACCTGTTTTGTCTGCGTTCCTATCAAGAATTTTCCTTGGAAGCCCTATTTACTTGGGAAGGTATACTCTCTTAAGATTTTCCTATTCATTTTTGGTATTAGGTGCTAATCAATTTATTCAAGCAATGTTATCATGCACCTATACTGTGTAACCCTCTGCTCTTCCATGTTCAACAGTTTATTCGTTCTATCTTGTCATTTTATGGGGCCATTTATTAACTTATTCTTGTGAACAGCATTTTGGGAGGACTTCTAATTATATCTGGACTGTATTTGGTTACTTGGGCATCCAATAGAGAGAAACAGGCAGCTGGAATTCTTCCTCACGCAACTCGGCCATCAGAACAGTTTACTAATAAGGATTCGTCTCTCAACAAGATCCCATACCAGATGGGACACATTTTCTCAGGTCCTTCGGCTTCAATACCAAAGATCATGGATTAACTAGATGTCACGAAGAGGTTTTCTCGACTTTTATTATAGTGACCTCAAATTTATGTAAGAACTTGTATATGTATGTGTTATATCAAGGCCTTGAAGTTTCTCATCTCTCTTCCAGTGTTTGAAAATTCCATGTTATTCTTGTACCTTCTTTGGCACGTAAGATTGCAGATTGCAGGAACACCATAAGGATGTGTTTGGTTCACTGGATTGGTTCCTGTAAGGATATCTTTATTCCAATCTGTTGTTTGGTGCAATAAGAGATGCTACATGTACACCTTTGTTTACACCCTTGTTGACAATTTTTCATTGATTACACACTTGTTTACATAATGCTGAGTTGGCAAGGTGTAAACAAGTGTACAAGTGGCTTTACACTTGGTGCAATAGTACCTGATTAAATTAATCCGTGTAGCTTATCCAGTCGAAGCCATTAGTCTTTATTTTGAAGTTCTTTCATCAGATTAACTCCTCTCATTCTTCCATCCAACAAACACGCTTCTCCTTGCCAAGGGTATTCTTATTATTTATTTTCAGCATAATTTGTCATTTTTATTAAACCACAAAAATGGTTTAGGCTAAGGTTTCTTAAGATAAATATTTGCTTCCCGATATTCACCCTTTCTTTCGTATTTCCCAACATGATACCCTGATTGTGTTGACCCACCTTACGTTTTCATCACTAGCGTGCCTATACAGTTACTATTAGGCAACTGTGCTGGCTAATGAGAGTCAAAATTATGATCAAACCAATAGAATGAACTTTGAAATGATGAATTTCAGCAATGATACATGCTACATCATGTGCATAAAATGAGGAAGAAAAACAGTACTGATACAAGAATTTGAACTTATTAGTCCTCAGTCTTCACTTCGACTCCCTCATAATTAGTATTGTTATCAGAAGATAGTTCTGTCTTATACTCTGCTGTGCTCTTCTGTTGGAGCTCCTCCTTCAATCTTCTTATATCGTCTTCTTTTTCTTCAAGTTTCTCTTGCAAGATAACCACCTGTGATAATCATAATTAGAAAACAACTATCGACAAGCTAGGATTGTACTAGACTAAATAATAATCAAGATTCCAGCTACTTTTCTTTCTAAATATTTTCAAAACTTACCAAATATGTCATAATGATTTCGGTGGCTTGGCCTCAGTGCCCAGAATTTCGTAACTATAGTATTTCATGACGGTGTACGGTATTGCAGTAAATGGTGAGTTCAATAATGAGAATATGCACTCAGCTAATTAGTTACTCGAAGGAACAATAAACAAGAAAAATCACAAATGGCCAGGACTATGTTCTATTGATTCGGGCATTGGTGTGCACCTGAGCACTGGTACATGCTCGGAGTCTCCCCAAAAAGCATAACATTGAACTTGAGAACTTGAACATGTAAGCATTATATATACTTTCAAATTTGAGTGGCATTTCAAACCCAAGGGGATCAGATTTTAATTTTTATTCAGAAAAATAATAATAATTGTGCTAAAGCTGTTTGAGATATAAACAAATCTAAATGAACAACTTGATATTTGATAGTTAAATGATTGATTTTGATGCAAGGAGTTCATGGGACTCGAGAATTGTATACTGCCTTTAGTTTAGGTTCCAAAGTTCATTCTATAGGTTTATTTTTAAATTCTCCTCTATCTTTCAAACAAAAAGGATTCAAGATTAATCCAGCTCCCTAGATATGCCGGGTTAGCATGCAAATATGTATAAAATACTGACAAATTATGGAGATGCAGATATGAGAATACCATTTCGTTTGATCTTTCCGCATCGTTGGCCAGTCCTTCCACTTGCTTGCACAATCCTGGAAACGAAATTGAATAATGTAGTGAAAAAAGGAAGTCTTTGTAGCTTAAGTTTGGAGATGGCTCTTGATAAAGCAGACTCGACAAACAGGATTGTGTAGCCAACCACTAGTAAGTAATAGATAAGACTTTTTTAGTTTAGCAAATGCATGATGCTAATAAATATGCTTCTAATGTATGATGCACAAAATGATGAGATTCAACTGACACCATAAGAATGCTTTATAGCATTATGACAACACTAACCTTCAAATAGACTTTTGAGTTCAGCATTCTGAGATTTTTGCAGCGCAAGTTTCATTGCTAGCTCATGAATCTACCAGAAACAAACAAAAAGAGCATCAATCAGTATGACAAAATGTAGATGTCATTCTACAAAGGAATTGCACAGTTACATCTACGCATCTGACAAAATTGTGGGCTTCAATCCATATCTAATTTTTAGCAGTAGTAGTGGGAATCAAAATTATGTGACTTAACTCCATTGTGTTGTGACTGTGTACAGCTCATCACTAAATGTGTTGTGTAAGATGAGATACAATCTCAAAATGAGTTGCCTGTACCTTTCCTTCGTTGGCTTGGTTACCAATCTCGTCATTTTCTTCTTGCAGAGTCCTGCATTTTGCCATTAACATCTTCCCCATTTTACTTTGTGGGGTGAAATTTACTGCAGCAATATTATCTTGCAACTCTTTTACTTTTTTATCCTTCTCCTCCACCAAATTCTGGCATATGTTCAAAAGTAGTCAGCTTAAAAAAATGGTTTGCATTTTTTGCAGCATGCTAAACATGTCAAAAAGATCCTAAAAGAATTCATTAGAGAATTATCAATAAAGCAAAGAAATGTCCATAATGGTGGAACTCCACTTGGCACTCAAATAGAAGTGGTGAATCCAGCAACCTAACGGGAGAGAAAATGGGGTTAACGAATAGTTATCAAAAGTAAGTGAAAAAAATCAGTCTGCCTGCTTCACTATTGAGAAACATACTACTATTGCTGAGAAATATCAGTGTAGCAACAACAGGTGTGACGCTTCGCAGTTAGATTGTTGATGAGGAAGCAGTCAATTAAATTTGGATATTGCTCGTCTTAGTATACTGTATCTTTTCAGTGAAAGCCTCAATAATTATGCCAGATAAAATTAGATATCCAATCTTAGAGAAAGAGCATGTTCGGCAAAGCTTAAAAAGATCACTTACAAGTAAATAAGTTTTAATATAGTTAATATATTAAAAATTGGAATAAATTACTTGTTTTGACACACAGATGTAAGGGTTACTTTCAAATAAGTAACTTTTCTTTTTGAATAAAAGTGAGGAAGAAGTAATTTACCAAAGATGTTTGGAAATAAAAACTTACTTTTACTTATTTTTAAGCTTATCCAAAAATACTGTGTACTTCTCTTTCCATTGTTTAGACCACACTACCACGACTTGGCATCATTCCTGCGGCCTACCTTATCAGTAGTCTCAGGTGTAACTTATGCTCAGCAATGCCAAATGATTCAATTGCAAGAGACTATCCTCGCTTTGATTGACAGCAAAGAGAACTGTCTTACTTCAAAGTACCCAATACACGATTAGGTTGGTTCACTAACTAAACCAATTTTTAATTTGCACAATCTCTAACACTTCAAAGTTTAAGCATCAAATTGTTATCAAAAAACTCCTTACACGTAAGCAAAAATTGACTATTGCAGCATTATATTTAAAAGAATAATTCCTAATTATTCATCAAGAAATAGAACTGCAAAAAAAACTTTCGCTTATAAGTACATTATACATTAAAATATGTTTCAGCAGAGACCTTTTTAAATGAACTGAAAGACAAACCTACAAGGCACTCCATGAAACTAAATCAATTAGAAATTATCCACATCAGAAATATAATACGTTAAGTAAAACATCCTTCAGATTCATTAGAATAGGAAGTCATATTTCAATAGAATTGGAAATCTAAAAGAATACCTTCAGTCGTGTGAACTCTTCGTGGATTGCTGAGTCTAGTAGTAATCTCCTTGCCTGTCACGTTTACTACAAGTTAAATATTAACAAAGAAGAAAAGAACAGAATCCAGAGGCACATTGCTCTTCATCTATAGGATCAGCTTTTAAATCAAAAGATTCTTCAAAATTCATTCTATTTGGTTTCAGTTCCACATGTATAAGGGGTTCATAACACAGAATTCCGATTAGTTCTACTGTTTCCACTAGAAATACAAGTTCTCTAAACTATTTTCACCTGACAAATTTTCCTTTTCCATTTTTCCCCTGCCAGTATAACATCTTTATGTTGCCACATCTTAAAAGGATAAGTTCATGGCTTCATACGCATAAAAGTAAATTATACTGACCACTCGTACAATCTTCTTCTATCATGGATTAACTTCCATAGAAGCTACATAATCATTGAGATTATGGTATCGAACGAACAAAATAAACAACATTACATAGGTCAAGTTGCCGATTTCATAGCACTTTTCTATGGATTCGATTTGTAGAATCTTTGTCGTAGGTCTTAATAAAACCAGTTCTAATCCTTACAGATTAGAAAATGGAAATTATTATAAAGTAGAAATTCTGATTAATCTCGAAATCACTTCTTTTTATACTATTTTTCATTGAGATGGAGGCAGGACTTCCAATTAATATTGATAAAAATCATGTCAAAATAAAAAAGAATGAGAAGTAGAAGAAAGAACATAAATAAACTTCAAGAGAAAATGAAATCAATGGTTTTACAGAAGTTAATCATCACAAAAACAAGTTCATACTTGCGAGAAACTTAAGTTCACATCTCAAATCTCAAACCGCAGACTGTATCCTATTTTTGTTTTCTGTAAGAGTGAAAATCATGCACTGAAATGAAAATCACACGGAGGAAGTTCTATCACATGCACAGCACCTGCATTGATGGTGGTTTGAGCTGAGCTCTCAAATCTCGAACTGCAGACTGTATCAAATTGAGAGGAGAGGAAGTCAGAATGCAGATAATAAATAAAAGTTTAGCTTGATGATAAACCATTTATGTATCATTGTACCAATAAAAGATTAAGAAAATATTAGCAAAGGATGACCTTCTCACCTTCAACTCAGCTATCTCCTGCTCCCGTTTCGCAAAGGTCACAATAAATGCAGCTTCCTTTTTCTTTGCTTTCTCAAGCTAATAACAAAAAGATTAAGAAAAGCTCAGTTAACTACTAACTAAAAACTTGTAAATATAAAGAACATATGTTTAACAAAAACCTGCTCTCGGAGAGATTCCTCAGAGGATCTCAGGTTCTGAAGGTAGTTGACTACTAATTTTGGTTCTAGCAGAAATTTAAGAAAAGCGATTCTCTTCAGAGGGAGAAATAATTCAAAAAGTGAACAATTCTCTAGTTACAAGAGTCCGAAACAAATGCCAAATAAAAAGACAAGTGCCAAAAGAATTAGTCAAACCAATAGGTGCGTCTGAGGATATGAAGTACTCATTCTGAAAAGAAGAACGCCATTCTTGAATCTCGGACTTAGCCTCCTTAAGTTCTGTCTGAAACCAACATACCACAATCAGTTAACCTACAAAAAGTTTATCATCATCAAGAAAATTTAGCTAGAATTTTTGTTCACCAACTCATATTTGGAAAAATTAATTCACACTTTTTCAGGCTAACCAAATTGAATGGAAGGGAAAAAAAAAAATAGAATAGAACATAACAAACCAAGAGAGAGCATAGAGAACAGAAAGATGAAGAACACCTGACAATCTTTGAGTTCATTCTTACAGTTCTGAAGACTGCAAAAACATGTTACAAGAAAGATACTCCGTAAGTCTTGCACATTCCATAAAAAGGACTTCAAAAATTCTTATTTTTTTATGAATAAGTACATATACTATAATATGAGAAACAATACCTCTCTCGAAGAGATAAAATCATTCCTGTTGCCACACCTGGTGCAGTTTCTTCTACTTGCAGGTTAGCCTTAAGATGTCCACAAACAAAATGAAGTTGGGTTTGAGATTCCAACAGCCATAACAAAGGTACTAAAAGCATACCACAAGGAACAAGACCTCACAAAATCAATGGATAAATAAAGCCCCAAAAACTAAACCACCCAGTATTTCGTTTTCCATTTTTACCCATATGACTGGAGAAAGAAGGTACATGTACATCAACTGTTTTGAATCATGAATTGTACATATAAAATATTAAGCCGCTGTTTGATACTAAGTCAAAGTCAAAAAATCAATATTAACTACATATTTCATTAGTCCCACAACTTTTCAACCGCACATTCTATCAACTTTTGTCAAAATCTACTAAAAATCTAATTTTAATCTCTACCAAACAAAGGCTAAGTATAAACATAAAATTATATCAATAAGAGGTCAATAACACAAACATGTAAAATGGCATTTGGTGAACAAATAAAGAGACTTCAGAGCCGTGGAAGACCTGTCTAAAGGTCAGTGCTTCTTATTTCCCTTTCTTTTCTTTTATTTTATCTTCTCAACGGCAAAGTCTTCTGGGTACAGCCACAATATAAACTAGCATCAAGAGACATTCGAACTTCTTGGTAATCCATATGAAGAAGCTCACTCTGATAGATTTTAAAAATAGATGTCTAGAGGGTCAGGACGTCATTATCAATACTAGTAAATTTTTCTTTCTTGCGGATATGTCATTTAAATGACAAAGTAAAGCTTCCTTCTCTGCCCTTATTTTACTTCAATCAAATACTGATGTTAGTCTCTGTTACTTCATTTACACCAAGCATTCAATATTTTTCAGGCGTCCAATCTAGGAAGCAAGGGTAAAGTTCTCAGGGGCCCGGGTCTACGGTCCCTCTGAAAATTTTGAAAACTGCATTGTTTACCCTTATATTTATCATAATCTTTTTAAAAACCTTTGATGTTGTTACCCACAACTCCAGAATAATAATTGACATTTTTATATGCATCTCCTTGTGAATTTAGTTTAGGTTTATCTATTTTGTAACTTTGGCCCCTCTTCTTCTAAATTTCTAGCTTCACTGCAACTAGGAAGTTTATGCAAGTTCAGTGAATGTCATGGATATAACTTGTGACTTCAGTTCTTTAAAATACATGAAGTTGTTGAAGCAAAGTTGAACAATTAGAATGATGCAGAGGAGATGATGGGAGCCTCCCAGTGCGCCTACATAATTCTAAAATGAATCCCAACAAAATAACAGTAACAGAAAAAAACTTGCTATTAACAACAATAAAACCAGAATGGGAAAGTTGAAATTGCTCTTGACCTCCACTATCCACTACTTCATTTTTTCTCTCTCTTTCGTTGTTTTTTTTTTTTCAAAATCAACATTAAAGCAACTCCTACAATGACACATCCTTCTTCAAAAGCTAAAATTCCACTTGTGCACCTAGTTAACTATTAATACTCTCCCTCAACAATGCAAGAAAAGATAGCAAACATCTTCCTTCTCTATTTTATGAAACTCTTTAAAATGTAATTCAGAATACTGTTAAAACAGTTAATCAAAGGAAAAACTTACAAAAATAGCTACAATGTGCATATACTTGATAACACACGACAATTTTATTCTCAAACCACAATGTACATAAACATAACCATAATCACATGTACAGTTATGATTCAACGGTGAAGCCATAAAAGCGGGTAATATAGCTTTTCAAGGTAAAACTCCAGTAAATACAAAGCTTTTTGGAAGTAAAAAGTACCTTTTTGGAACCAAAGATGTCGTCTTCATCATCGTCAAGATCTCCAAAGCTTCTCTTATTAGCTAATAAACCACATTCCCAACAATAATCATTGAAATAATAAGTACTTACAACAAGAAAACATTTTTATCAAGTAACACCCAACAATTTGCAAAACCTGGCCGCCTCGAGCTGTTGCCTCCTGAAAAATCGCCTCCAAAATCATCGTCCTATGATTTTTTTTCGAGACCGTTGTATTTAATAAAAATTAAATATCAACGAATAAATTAATACAGAACTGGAGTGAGAAAGAGTATTGAGATTAAGAACGCTTACGTCGTCGAGATGATCATTTGATGCCATTGGAATTGAAATCTGAATGGCAAAGTGAAATTTGAAACCCCTAGTTTACAATTTGAAGGTTTATGGTAGGCTTTTGGGGGGTGGCAAGGCGAAATCAGGCGTTAAAGGGGGGATTTTTATTTTTTTATTTTTCAAAAATAAACGTGAGAATTTATAGGAAGGGTAAATTCCTCTTTAAGAGACAATCTTTCGTGAGTGTGAGTGGGGATGGAAAAATGGCTCGTCATTTCGGGTAGTTCGTGGCTCGATTCGGGTCGAGCCCTATTTTGGAGGCAAAGGCTCGAGTCGGCTCGTGTCAAGACTATTTTTGGCCTGGATGAGCCAAGCTTGTTAAAAAAAATTTGAAAACAGCAAATATTATAGTATGTAGGAAGAAAAAAAAAATCAAACAACCCAGCACATCACTTGCAGGCAGCTACGGAAAAAAAAACGAGCCGACTCGGTCCACTAAGATTCGAGCCTCATTTTTTTGGCCGAACGTTTACTGGGTTCGACTCAGGTTAAAAAAAGCTCGAACCTTTTTTACTCGAGTCGAGCTTAGAATTTCAGCTCGTGGCTCGATTCGACTCGTTTACATGACTAGGTGTGAGATCCATTTTCACAATCTTTAGTTTGTGTCACTTTATGTCCCCACCTTTTAATATTGTGCGCGTGGTATCCCAACTTTATGAAAAATATCTAAATAAATGATAAAAGATCTTGTGATAGGCACGTGATAAATGTCTAATGGATGTAATTATCTAAAAATAATCTTCCCCCACTTTGAAAACTACTTTGTCATGACATTTTATTTTAAAGCAACAAGTATATTTACTCGATTGACAAATACTGTCTAACAATTTTAGGAAAAGTCGAGGGGCTTACAAATCTTCACCAAGGGTGACAAGCTCAGATTGTATATAGAGATCTAAAAACCAGTAACATTATGCTCGATGAGAATCTTGAGCCAAAAATAGTTGATTTTGGACTTGCTAGATTTGTTAATACTGAAATCTCATATCAACATCGAAGTTGTAGGAATCGTGTAAGTTTACAGCTATAGTTGTACTTTTTGTTATAGTTTTCCTTTATATATCATACTGCAATGAACAAAAAATGTAATGTTCCTTTTTCTGTTGAGGGTACTTGGCTCCCGAATATCTCGTTCAAGGTTGCTTAACTGAAAAAGACGACATATATGCTTTTTTCACGTTCTTAGAAATTATGTGTGGAAGCAAAATCAGCGTTCTCGTGAATGGTTCTATTTTACAATCCTTAAGACCTTAAATCATTCATCTCAATTGAAATAGGTGAAACATATTCGGATAACGTACCTTTTTTCTTATTTGAAGTAAAACAACAAAAAAAAGTTATTTATTCTTAGTTAAATATGTCTTAGTTGTGCTAAGGCCTAAATCTTTGCTCTCGGGTGTGGAAACTACGATCATGTTTGATCTTCATTAATTTCAAAATACATTTTTCTCTATCTTCTTTTTAACCACATTTTTTTCAATAAAATAATACTACACGCAAATTCAAAAAAATTTCTTAATTTTTAATCACACGTTCTCTATCAAATCATTATTTAAAAATGTATTTTGGCAAAAGAATGTGGCTCAAACATATCCTACAAGTCAAAAACAATTACTCTATTGATTGACACCCAAGGGTGATTTTCATGAAGAGGAAGCATCACACGTGCTTCGAATAGGGCTTTTGTGCACCCAAAAGACGTAGGTCATTATGACTTTCCTTGTTATAAGTAGTTTATGACATGATGATGGTTCCGCAGGTTAAACAACCACCATTCAAATTCTAGTTTTTAGCCTTGCATGACATGACCAAGTCTTCGAGATCAAATAGCTCTTCTTCAAATTGGCATTCAACTCATGATATTGTGTTGATTCAAAAAGCAAACTTTGTTAGAGTTTTGAGTTCTTACTCAAGAATCACACTACACTTCAATGAATGAAATGTGTTAAACAAGTTGGATGCACTTGTATACTTTTAGGTTGTTGGGTACGGTGTAGTGCAAAGCACGGAATAATATTTAAAAAGAAAAAGTGAAACTATTGTTTAAAGTACCGTCTAATTCAATCAAGTAATCTATACCTAATCTATCTAGCATCTACTTTATGTCCCATATTGCATGTATAATTTTGAGTAACTAAAATGTTGTACATTTAGCCCCTGATTGACCACCATACTTTCGAAAAAAAAAGAGAGTTATTAATAGTGATTTTTATGAGAATGCGCAGTTAAAAAGTAGGAAAATGTTTTAGATTTATGTATAAAATATTTATTGTGTTAATGTGTGATTGAAAATGATTATGTAGAAAAAAAAAGAGTGAAAATAATGGTAGTCAAATATGGGCTTTTTTTGTTTAACGAAAATGATCAGATGATTCATATGTGTGTATAGGTTTGTGTTTCTTGAAAGTGTCCCTCATCTAACGAGGCAAAAACAATACTCAATTTCAAGTATTGGCCCGTTCCTTGATGACATGGTAGGCCTCCCTATTGTGTGACCGCAACCTTTGACGTCAATTTGGTAATATCCAAAACAAATGAAAAGAGATCGGGTCTGCTTAGGTTTTATAGTGAGATGAGCGAAGTTGATGTGCACTCTTCTACGTGCAAGTTGGACTCCCATACATGTCTGAATTCGAAGGTTAGCCAACCCGTTGGCTCAGTGCCAAGCCTTGTTTTTTTTTTTGGTTGATTTGGCTATAACCATTGCCTTTGTGACACAACAATTCGAAATTGAGAAGAGGTGAGATTATTAAAGTCGAGATCGTACACCATACTCGCAACCATTTTAAAATCTTGTTTGAGTTCCATTTTTTCAGAATAGTTATTGTAAAAAGTGATTTTTCAAATAATGTATGGTGAAAAAATAGAAAAAACAATCTTTTATATATAAAATTATTTTATTAATGCAATATATGACTAAAAATTGAATTTGAGAAAAAAAGAATTTTAAACCATCGAAGCTCAAACAAATGCTATAAAACTAAAACTTCTTTTTGTAGGTGTTGAAATTTGGGTATGACCCGAATTCCTTTATTGAAGTGTTTGAAGTATTAAATAATTTTAATTGAAGTGCACATCATGAATAATTCAAATTTGGAATGCTATTGGAGTCATATGTCAAGTTGAAGTTTTATTTTGGATACCCATTGGAAGTTGGAAATTAATATTGGACTTGAAAAAGAGTTTGAAATGGAGAAAAACACATTTTGGAATCAATTTGAGGATTTCCGTCGCGATGCTGTTTTATTAATAGCTGGCGGTGCTTAGGCGCTAGCCCTAGCCCCTAGGCGACCAGGGTGTAGCGCCTATGCGCTATCGCTCTGTTCCCTTTTTCTGATTTTTTTCTCTTCTATTTCGTTTTGGATTTTTTTTTTTTTTTATCTACCAAGAGGGTTTGGACGTCCCCTACATGTTCCCTATAAATATTAGGCTCTTCTATATAATTTTGTAATGTGTGAGAAAATAAATTATTAGAATTATAGGATACATTATAATTTTCTCTTCTCCATTATTTTTGAGTCAATAAAATTTCTTAATTCTTCTGTCATATTTTTTGTCTTTATTATTCTTTTATTTGATCAAATACTTTATTATTGTGTCATATAACTTCAACATCTCAATCCGGCGGTTGGTTTCACAACAAGTGGTATCAGAGCGATTCTGGTATCTTGTTTGTTTTACAACAAGTGGTATCAGAGCGATTCTGTTATCTTATTTGCTTCACAAAAATTGGTAGGTTCAACAGTACCGTAAGAACGCGGGATTTGATTTGTTCGAGGTTTTTGTTCGTGATGACTTCCATGAAGTATGACATTCCGCTTTTGGATCGGAACACTAGATTTTCGCTATGTCATGTTAAGATGCGTGCAGTACTCGCACAACTGAATTTGGATGATGCATTGTTGAGAATTGACAAGATGTCCGCAACTTTAAGTGCGAAGAAGAAATTATTGAAGGATAAGAAGGCAGTTTCTCATATTTATCTTCATCTATCGAATACCATTTTTCAGGACGTTTTAAATGAGAATTCAATAGCTACTTTATGGTTGAAGTTGGAGCAATTGTGCATGATTTAAAGT
>CAIGRN010000359.1:0-33130 GCA_903798345.1 Fraxinus anomala | reverse complement strand
TATGCATTAGATTCTTCTCGTTTAATGAGTTTGCCTCTTTTTGTTTTTTTTTTTTTTTTTTTTTAAGATTCTATTTAATTTCTTACACGAATTGAAATTAGCAGGGCAGAAATCCAATCCTGGACGTACCCAAAATTCCTCGTCAACCATCAATCAGCGAGGTTTCCATGCTATGTGCAGCTGAATATGAGCATCATCCACAATCCTTCATGCTTCCAGCATCAAGTCCATACGATAATTTTCTAAAAGCTGCTGGATGTTGAAACGATAGAGGAGATTCGTATATTCTCCAATGCTCACATTCTGCAAGCAGATTCGGCTTCTGAGATTAGGAAGATGAGCCCTACAAAATTTGGTATAGAAAAAATCAGTGCCATGATCAGGATTGACTATGTGTGAATTTCCCCCTTGGGTAAAATTCATGTATGCATCAGGGCACATTCCAGATTTTCTTGCTGAATTTTAGCCAGAGTGAAGGTTTTTCATCAGTGTTTCACCTTCATCATGTTGGAAATGTACATGTACTTGTTCTCCCTCCGTATTTGTCTGTAAAGTGTACTGAAAATGTTTTTTTGTGGAAATTAAAAATCACATAAAGAACTTGCTTCTTATTATGGTCCATTGTGACTTGCGAGGGGCTAGAGATACAGATGTGCGACAAATTCATGTCACTATTTGATCATGAGAATCTTGATCTCTTACTTTTAAGTAACTTTTTTATTTTCATACATGTTTGAATGTTGTTTTTTCACTAAAAAAGTTACTAATTTCTTACGCTAAAAATAGGTAACTTGTTCTTAACTCGGATCAATTAAAAAACTTGTTATCAAAGATGCAACGACTGTAAAGTTTGTATTAAAGAATAAGAAGTTAAGATCTCGTATGTGATGTTATTCAACAATATCTAATAATATACCAAATGTCACCAAGATTATACGGAAGCACCTTTTCATTATATATCACTTATTTAAAATTAATTATGTAAAAGAATCATTTCCATTTAACAAGAGGAGAAAAAAAAACTCTTAGCGGAAAAATAAAAATCTCTCAGCTAACTCAAAGATGTAGCAATTCCATATTTTTTTCTAGAGAATCTCCTTTCAGCACAACGAGTACACGTGATTTGCATCAGATGCAGATCCTTGGTGGAACTGACTCGTTATATCATCTGCAGCAACTGTCAATGAATTCTGCACGATATCGATGCTTAAACTTTGGTAGACACCAATGAAAAAACATTTATTGTTAATAAAATAAACAAACAACTGAGAACTCTGTAGACAAATGGGATGGATTATAAGAAAGGAAAACAAATCATATCTGCAACAAGCATTCTTGTTTAGGAAAGCGAATCCCAGTTGAAAAGATGAATCGATTTTGTGGGGAGTTCTCTAAAAACATTCCAAGTACATGAGGAAGATTAAGTCATTAAGATCCAATCCTCAATATTTCATTTTATATTTCAAGGCCTACCACATAGCAGTAATACAGTGTTTAATCTGATAGGACACTCTTTTATGTCGTCCTTCTAATTCATCTTCTCTATCATTTCAACTTTCATTCTCGACAAGTTCTTGTTACACAACCGAAAAAGGGTAGGAAGACAACGGTATCTAACCCGGGGAGTTAACAGAAAATGGCAACTAGAGTTGGGAATTAAGAGATGAACCCTGATGAATTCCGCAACATTAGTTTTGCGTGATTTCTTTAAGCATTTCAACAACCTTTTTCATCATGGGCCGTTTGGCTGGTGTGCTTTCGGTGCAAAGTAGTGCCACCTTTAGAGCCGCAAGCATTTCTTTTCTCCAAGCAAACGAGATGGTGCTTAGCCTTGCATCAAGAATCTGCTCGGGGGTTTCCCCTCGCGCAGGTGCAGTATGAACCCACTTCACCAAATCTATGCCTTCACCAAATTCCTCATCAACTGGTAGTCTAGTTGTAAGGATCTCAAGCAACACGACTCCATAGCTATAAACATTTCCAGGTGCTGTAACTTGCATTGTATATGCGTACTCTGTTATACACAAAGCATTAGACAGATTATAATGGAATGAAGAAATTCATTGATAAGCATTCCAAAGGAGTACCTGGAGGAATATATCCAAACGAACCGGCAACAGCACTAATACTTGCCGTCCCTCTGGATGGGTCGAGGAGCTTCGATATTTCAACTTCACCAACCAAAGGCTTAAGATTGGAATCTAGAAATACATTACTGGATGAGATATCGAGGTGGATAATGGCCACATGATGAAGGAATGCTAACCCTTCTGCCACTCCGATGGCAATGGCAAGTCTTGATGACCAGTCTGGGTTATAATCCGGTTTCTTCGTAGAGTCGTGAAGAAATTGGGCCAATGTCCCATTTTGAAAGAATTGGTGCAACAAAAGAACAGCATCTTCATAGATTACAAACCCCATAGGTCTCATCAGATTGTCATGAGAGAGTTTAC
The DNA here is from genome assembly GCA_903798345.1 of Fraxinus anomala. NCBI lineage: Eukaryota > Viridiplantae > Streptophyta > Magnoliopsida > Lamiales > Oleaceae > Fraxinus > Fraxinus anomala. The sequence goes on along the minus strand of CAIGRN010000359.1, from coordinate 30,677 downwards.
TCAGTTTTTCGAGTTCTCTGATCATCTTGTTCTGATGATGGATTATAGTTTTATCCATCGATTTCAATTTTTTGACGGACAAAACCATACCTGAAGGCATGTCCGCTCGGTAGACATTGCTAAACGTTCCACTGCTGAGCTTGTTCGACTCTTTCATGGTTGCTTTGGCAACTGCTTCAAACTCTATAGCCTGCCTAAGGTTTTCAATAAAAACATTTCCTGCTAATATCACTGGCTTATTAGTAGTTTCATCGGCAGAAATTCCAGCATCTTTGGCCTCTTTTTCTTGTTTCTCCCTCATCATAAACAGCAAAACAACCACCGTCACAGATACAAAAACCGCCAAACCAGAACCAATAACAGCTAATATGATCCTGTACGAGACCTTGTGATGGTAATCGTGATGACCATAAGCATCCAAACTTCCGCATGAAATACTTAATGGATCACCACAGAGCCCTTTGTTTCCAAGAAAGCTCGAATTTGGGCTCTTTTGGAATGGCACAAAAGAAGGTATAGGACCAGTGAAATGATTATTCGAAAAATTAACCTCTATCAAGCTGAGCATGCCCTTCAGAGTCGCCGGAATATTTCCACTGAGCTGATTATTGGAGAAGTCCAAAGAAACCAACTTGTCGAGTCTTCCAAGCTCTTGGGGCAATTGTCCATGGAGATGATTTGAGCTTAAATTAAGTGCAATCTGCAAGTTCTTTATATGGCCAATCTCGGGAGGAATACTTCCTGTCAGATAGTTACTTCCCAATTGTAATTCAAGCAGTTTCGTGCAATTCCCGATCTCATGAGGTATCTCCCCTCTTATTGAATTCTGACCTAAAAGCAGGTATTGCAGTTTAGATGTGTTGCAAATGCTCTCTGGTATGGAGCCATTAAATCTGTTGTTGCTTAAATCAAGCTTGTTAAGATTCTTGCCCCTGAGAATCGATGTGGGAATCTCTCCAAACAGACTATTCCCAGAGACAATCAACTCCTGCAGATTGCTGAGATCTCCAAACTCAGTCGGGATGGTTCCCGTGAAGCCATTTGAGGCTAAATTGAGGAGAGTGAGATTAGAGCATTTTGCAAACTCGGAGACAATCTCACCCGAGAGATCATTGTTATCAGCTTCAAAGTATGTAAGGCTGCTGATATTTCCAATATCTGTAGGAATGCTCCCAATCAACTTGTTGTCCCCAATCCTAATACTCGAAAGGCCTTCACATTTCCCAATCGATTCAGGAATACTGCCGGCCAATAAATTCTGCGTCAAAACCAAAACTTCAAGCTTTTCCATAGTGAAAATGCTCTCAGGAATCGGCCCCTCTAGCCTATTCGAATGAAGGTTCAATAACTCAAGTCCGGAAAATGCACCTAAATTATCTGGAATCGAACCACTCAACTCATTTTCATACGCAGTAAAAACTTTCAGATTAGTCAAATTTCCCACCCACAATGGGATAGAACCATTCAATCTATTAGTAAATATTTGAAACTCTTGCAAATTCTCTAGTCTCTCAAGCTCTTCAGGAATCGCGCCAGTTAGCCAATTGTTCGAAAGATTCAATGCTCTAACATTTCGGAGTCTACTGAATTCCACAGGTATTGAACCATCAAATTTATTAAATGACAAATCAAGAAATTCAAGCTGAGATAAATTCCCAAAAACTGGTGGGATTATTCCATGGAAATTATTGTTTGAAAGATCAAGCCATTTTAGTCCTTTGAGCTCAGAAATTAGAGTGAAATTACCTTGAAGCCCATGCCCAGAAAGATCAAGCCTCTCCACCATTGAATCGTTTAAGCTGCAAATTATTCCAGGCCAAGAACAGTAGTCTGAGTTATTAACACCCCACCCAGATAATCTGAACTCTTTCTCAATGGCTAATAATGTAATCTCTTCATAAAAAACCTGAGCAATCACAAGTTGAGACCCCAAGAACAACCCAAAAAGCAAAATATTCAACAAACTTAAAATAGCCATTCTTGGGTTGCCTTCAATGTATATATATAAATAAAAAAGAAGAAGTCTTTTTTATTCCTCTCAAAGAACCCAGAAGAGGAATCAAAAGACTAAATGTTTCTGGAACTTTGCTCAAAAAACCCACATGAAGGTCTCATTTTTCTTGAACCGGGCTTGTTCCAGAGTTGTTGATATTTAAGGAAATAAAATGTAAAGACGACAATAATTTCAAACCAAAAAAATGCAAATCTTTGTACAAAAAGAAGTGGAGTTGAGGATGAGGAGTGTGTGTAAACTAGAACAAGGTTGCAAGAAAATGGAGAGAAATGAAAACGATGAAACAACAATAGTAATATGTTTTGAGTAACTGCTTTCACGGGTCAGGTGTTTCGTGCACTGTCGGGGGGAGAGAGAGAGAGAGAGAGTTGCGAATGCAAAATGAAAATCCAACTTTAGCTTCACGAGAAATGAGCAGTCATGAGTCAATGTAACTGTTGAGGGGCTCAGCCTGCAACTGCTAGTCTGCTGATGTTTTATTCTTTATATATATGTATTATGCGTGTGCATGTATATGTATGTGTATGTGTACGTGTATGTGTTTGGTATACTATTTTTTGTGATTTTTCCTTTATTTCTCTTGGATGCATGGTTAGAGCCTTAGAGGTATAAATTGGGTCGATTTTGAATCATGTGTCGGTCTGTGCCATGTCGTCGATTTATATCTTCTTTTGCAATTTAAATTCATAAAATGATAATTTTAAAAAAATATATTTTTTGTGGGATATATGTACATAGGGTGCTAAAGTCAAATTCACCATAACCTATCAGTAAAAGCATATTAACCCATTGGAAGTTCATGCATTTATCATGATAAACTAAACTCCTTTGTCGGAAAGAGTTTGACGTCCTCCTTGACCGACACTCACATACGTGTAAGACTCGGGATTCCATGTGAATAAAAAAATTTAAAAAAGTGTTCTCCTATTATGAGTGTGTGTTGTCATGATTCTATTGTGTTTAACATAGCAAATCGGTCCACATCTGAAAGATCGCACATATTTTAATGCTTCTACGTATCTATCGATTTTTTCAACTTGTTTTACATTCTATTTGGAATAAACACATAAATAATGAAAGTAATAAAGAATGATAATAATAATAATATTGTATTAAAATTTGTTGTTCTTTAGATTTATGTTTTTTATTAGAGAATATTATGATCTAGTGAAAACAAATTACACATTACTTACATCTTCACGTATAATAATCTTTTACTAGCACGATAATGTGTTTTAACAAAGTTTCAAACCCTAAAATTTAACTATTCTACAAAATAATATTATTAGTATATGTGATAGAAAGGATTAAAAAACACCAAATAATATTAAAGAAGAAATTAAATTGAATTATTATATTTAATACTATTAGTCGTCTTAGAACTATGCAACATGCACGAAATTTTTAAGAATAAAATAAAATATGCACCTAAGATTCCATGCAAGTGGGCTATATGTTATCTGTCAGTTATGTCATTCTCAATGGGCATAAGTTAAAAGCCTTGAAAATTATTATACAAAAATGTTAAAAGACAATTTTCTAGACATTTAATTTTGTGGATAATATAATATAAAGAACAAAATATTCCCTAAAAGCATATAAATAAAAAAGAAAATTACCCATTTTATGCGAAAAAAAAAATATATATATATATATATATATATTTCATTTTATAGATTTCAAGTACAAACATAAGGACATAACAACAATTTTATTAGTGTCCCAATACATAGATTTTCATCCTTAATTTTCCTTGAAATTTGTGAAGCTCATTTTGTCCTCTAATTGCTTGTTTGTTGTTATGATTCACTAATTAAACCTTGCTGGATTCACGTTCTTTCAAAATATATTTTTTTAAAATATATTTTTTATTATATATTTTTTAATAAAATAATATTTTTCATCACATCAATAATTTTTCTTTACTTTTTAACCACATATTTCATATTATATCACTATTTAAAATACATTATTTTATCAATGTGTGCATCTATCTCTCATTATTGTAAAAGAAATAGAGTAATAAATAACATTTTTTGAAGAATGTGAGGTAGAAATTTAAAGTAACTTTATTGGTTTGTGTATAGAATATTTTATTGGGTGAATGTGTGGTGGAGAATTTTACTGTAGCAAACAATGTTTTGAAAAAATGGTAGTCAAATAGGGGCTAAAATGGAAAGAATGCATTTTTTTTAGTGATGTGATAGTGTTTGTGTATAGAATATTTTATTGGGTAAATGCGTGGTGGATAATCTTACTGTAACAAATAATGTTTTGAAATAATGGAAGACATGTGCGACCTAATATCTATCAAACACACCATAATTAATTGAAAGACATTTTATCACTAAGTGCTTATTTTGCTATAACTTAAAAATTGTTTTTAAAAAGTGAGATGAAAGACAATAATTAATTTTAACAATATATTTAATTATGATATATACCTTTTTAACTATTTATTTCAACTACTTTTATCAAAATTTGCTAATTTTTTTTATCAAAAGCTTTGTCAAACAATCTCTAAAGCATGTTCGGCCATGGATAAAATATATGTTAAACTTACTCATAAGTTATTTTGTAAAACATATATTTGAAAGTTATTTATATTACTAATAAAATATAATTTTCTAGAAAAATAATTCTTAATTTAGTTTCTAGAATTAACTTCAAATTTTAACGCAAAGATCAAAAGATTGGTCATTGTTTTGTTTAAGGGACTTGAGTCTCCGGCTCCCTATAATCAGGTTACTAATTTCCTTAGTCTTTTAGTATTTAATTCCTATAATGATCTTACGATACTATAAAGACGTGTTTTTTATTATAAATAGTTACACGAGCTTGGTCGTTGTGACCCCTGATTAATGTTGTCTCGACGATATCTATTATTTTTCTTAAAACGCCTTAATGATGACTAACGTATGTAATTATAAGCAAGAATTATGAAATGACTTATTGGAATATATTTTTTATATATAAAAGGACTTATTGGAATCACAAGAAAATGCACCCAATTATTTCCAAACCATACTTTTGTGACTTTTGTTGTATGATTGAAATAGTAGTCACTATTACACACTCAAATCCTTCGCAACAAACAAATAGAAAAGAAGGCAAAGTGGGACTCACATTAATGGGTAGAGGGTGTGGCATTATTGGACAGGTAGGGTGGAGGGCAGGTCTGAAGGGATAATAGGCTGGTGGCCACCGCCTTATAAAAGGCTGAAATGACTGGAAAAAGTAAAAGTGGGAGTAGAATAATTGCTCTACTTCAATTTTTTTTTGTAATTCATTTCATATCGATGTATTATAACTTATAATTCATTGAAATACTTTTACATAAAAAATATACTTATTATTCTAACATTCAAGGTTGAATGATCCTTGCATTTATGAGTGAATACAGTTGGATTCGATTTAGTTTAGAGTATCACTAAGAATTCCATAAGAATCTAATTTTGTGATAAATAATATAATCGAATCAAACAGAATTAGACGATAATCAATTGATTCTGATTTAGCTTGAGCCATTCTTTTTATGCTTAGGAAAAATAACAATAATCGATGAACGAAAAGCAAAATGGCTTGGATAACTTGGGAAAAATTTTCTTCTATATTAGACAAACAGAGACAATATTAATAGATGCCCTTTGCTTTCTTCTTCTTCTTCTTCTTTTTTGAGGGGGGTGTTGTGAGTGTGGAAAAATGATAGGTCATAGGAGAGTGGGATATTCAAAAGACAAAAATTCATTTTTAAAGTGAATATTTATTAAATATTTTTTTCTTTTCACGTAGCTTTTTGCCTAACTTTTGGCATAATGATGATATTAGTTTAAAGCAAACTAATTAACAGTGATTAAGGCGTGATTTTTGCAGGAATCAAGGAGCTAGAGGGAAAAACTGGCAATACAGCCTGCAGTTTGTGCATTGAAATGATGACACCACTTTGCCTTAATCAAAAGAACTAATCATTCCATTAAGCTTTAGTAAGTTTCCTTGGAACTAATTTATTTGGGGGTTTGTGTGGGGGTGTTTTTTTTTTCCCTTTTCAATTAACTTGGGTAGTTTAGGTACTTTGTTAATTTTCTCGTAAAAAAACTACGAATACCATCCAAGAAAGTAGTCAAGGCAAGACATTTATTCAATATGTATCACTGCATAAAATGTCAATTATTCGTGCTTACCTTTCTTAGAGATTTAGCTAAGCACAAATCTTTGTTATATGAAACTTCATTTGCTCCAAATTCTTTCTTTCGCCACGTTGGAATCTCGCTCCAAATCTTTGTTATCTTTGTTATATGAAACTTTATTACGGTGGATTTGGTTGTTGGTCATATTGCGTCTTAAAACTAACACTGCCATATAATTACTTGTTTTCTATATCAATCATTAATTATAAAATTTCAATCTTAGTCCTTTCGTTGTTCCCAACCTCACATAGATAGGAAATTCTCGACAAACGAAGAACTTGTTTGATAGAAATTTTTTTAAGAATTTATGATTAAAAAGTAAGAAAGAGTTACGAGTCTTATAGAACGTGGTTTAAAAAAATCATTCTCAAACGAGCTCTAAACAAATTCTCCAACCTCATATTGAATTTTAAACAACATGAATTGATGTGATTACAAATTACTTAATCGTATAGATCTTTTAGTAGAGAGCAAGTCTGGTTGCACCTAGAAGTTATTTTTCTACTAAGTTTTTTTGGTAAAATAACATAATTTTGGAAATTTTATAAATTATATTTAACTCCGACTTACTTTTGTGCACAATCAAACATATTTTACATAACTAATTTATTTTTCACTTTGTCAAACAAATATAAATATTTATATAAAACTTACTTGTCTACTTATAAGTAAACTTCTAAGCTTAGCCAAACGTCCTCGATCGAATGTAAAGACGTCGATATTTACCTCGTTCTTTCGTATTTATTGAAATTTTTAAATTTTTGATGTTGAATTCAGATAACAAGGTTATTGACTAATTATTGGACTAAAAGCACAATTTAATATATGTCAAGGTACGTAAGTTACCCTAAACCCCTAATCTCATTTGTTCCCTAGTTAGGGTCTTAATAAAACCGAACACGTTATACGATGTTGCAATCTTAATTATTTAATACAATTGAGATTGAATTATCGTATGTTGAGAAAAATATTTATCTATTTGTGGAGCATAATTTTCTCGAGTTATAATAATGTTATTTTTTGACTATTTTCGTATTGTTGAGTAATAAAATTCTTGTGACTTTTAATATCATAGAAAAATTTAGCATACTTTAATTCTACGACGAAGTGCAATTAATATTCAATTCATATTGTATGTCTTGTGATTTATTGGATAATATAGAATGTACAGAATTGAATAGTACGAAGGAGAGAGAAAAATAAACACTAAAATTTGTCTATCATCGTGTCTAATTTTACGAATTACTACATAAGATACACCCTTAGTCTTCCTATACATGAATATAAACAAAGCTACACATCCTTCATCGAGTAAAAATTCAAAATAGAGACTTCGTCGCATTTTCTTACTTTCACTAACCTAGGGTTTTCGTACTTACTGGTTTCCTACGTTTACTTTGTTAAAGAAAGTTGTTCTCTTGTTGAGGTATTACGAAGATGCCATTTTGAAATATTCAATATTTTTCTCTTAACAACCCGATGATCCTAAATATTGAGTTGAGCTAGTCGAGTACGGCTTGACACACTCGACCGTCGGATCAAACTAGTCGGTCGAATAGAAAAAAAAAAGGTCCATTTTTATTTGTAGGTGTCCACTTTGCTACAAAATAATATTTTAATCTTTTGATTGGATATTTCGTACCTCTCATCTTCCAATAAAGCACAATTAAATTGCCTTGTAGAACACTAGCATAATGATGCCTCATCAATCATGTCGAATGCCACAGATTCTTGAGAACAACTGTTTATGTTTTCTGAAGTTACAAAAACATACGGCTAATCTGTGTCTTTGTCGATTTATGAAGATCAATTTAAGAAAATGACATTTGAAATAGGGGGAAAAAAAAAAAATTCTTAGCCCCGTTTCGCAAATTTTACCATTTTCAATTTATTTATTTATTTATTTTTCTTTCAATTGTTGAAAACAACCTTTTGCCCTTTTTTATCTATAAAGATGAGCTCGAGATAAAATTTAAGCTCGACCCTAGCTAGTCAAGGCAGTTTAATCAAGTGAAGTAATGGTTGCAGCTTTATTCAAATATCAGAATTTTGGTGAACTTGAGAATGGAACGAGATTATTTAATTTAAAAATAAGTTCAATAAAATAATTTGACTCCTGGTCAGATCTGGGGTGGAGAGAGCTTGTTTACTAAAAAGTGTTATATACAAGATAACTTGAACTCGATTTGATAAATGTAGTACTAGAGATCTAGTATGCTCGATAAATTTACTAGACAAAATGAGTGAAGTACTCCGATAAACACGATAGGTACCGAGTAACCTTATTCCTTTAAAAAAATCAGTATATACCAACTTAAAACGACTCATTTTATAGCTCTCCATAGTAGAAATATAACTTTTTGTTAAACATAAGAACGTTTATGGGTATACTATGATTTTTTAATGTAAATGGCCCTTGAATTTTGAGGTCCAAATCATGAATAGGGAATACAGTGTCTGTCTGTACTTAGAGCAACTGAAATAGATCAAATCCCGCCGATGGCATGTGAATGGGTTATGGGGTGGGGAAAGCCACTTAGTTGAATGTCATTTACAAATTAATAAAAAAGTAGTCAAAAAAAAGAAAAAAGCAAAGAGGAATTGAGTGTATATAGGAATCTCTATCGATTGAGATTTGACTCTCTCTTTAGTAGACATGCATCATGACCCTTGTATCATGCATTGTCTCAACTATACAAGGCATCAAGGGTCCCCCCATTTCTCTCTCTATATATGTATCTATAGATATCTCCCTATATATATACATATTGAGTCGCGTAGTGTGATCAAATGTTATGTCATGACACATTTAGGATATAGAGTAATGATCTCCTAAACACGATACTTAGTTTATGCTAAGTACTCTGCTTAGATGCCACACTACATTAGTGGATAGTTTGTTTTGTCATCTAAACATGAAGTTTAGCATAAATTTAGCAACGTGCTTAGGAGATCAAATCCGTTAGGATATATACTTAAAAGTAGCTTTTGTAAAACATAAATTAAAGCTTTGCTTTCTGAAAATGTACGTTTTGTAGGTAAAAAAGTGGTTCACGAAACTATGTTTGGCAAAATAGTTAACTTAAAATCTTGAATTACTTTTAAGCACAACAAAATATGTTTTTAACTAGTTCGTTATAATAGATAATTCTTGACATAACACGTGAGCATCAAGAATTTCATGTATCTGTTCTTTCCCTTTCATTTCTCACTCTTGAATTGTATAGATGTGAATAAAGAGAGTGGTGTTGTAGTAAAATTCTAGATATGACAGTTGACAAACCTCATCGCAATTTCTCTTCGTAAATTTTATCAAACTTTATCTAATTTAACGTATGAAACTTTATAGCATTTAAGTTTTGAATTCTACGTAAGTAATAATTCTTTAAAATAAATGGTGAATAAATAGATAGTATTTGTGTGTCCCAAAAAACGTGTGAATAAAAAGTAATTTAACTATAATTTATAAATATTAGACAAACATGGACGAAATGTATTAAATAAACTTCATTTATGCTGTCTAATACACCACACAAGTTTTTCTCCAAAAAACGAATACAAGGGAAATGATGCATATCATTAATACAATTAAAGGAAGGAAAATGCTATGGATACATATTGTACCCATAGCACAATCCTTAAAGGAATACAATAAAATGATTTATTGTAACTTTCTCAAGACATCGAACACTAACACATTTCATTCAGCTTAAAATCACAAAACTATTAATAAATGAAATTCAAATTCAAGTAATATCAATAACTAAATTTCTACAGTTAATTGAAATGTAAATCCAATTTGATCTGGAGAATTTAATGATAGATGCCAAATGAATTTTCATAAATTTGATCTCGGGTCGAATTTCTTGATAAAGATTGGATGTTAGTAGAAAGTATTTTACAAATGGGCCTTTTGAATTCATGGATGACAAAATTTGACATAAATAGCATTTACATTAACCAGAAATTGTTTATTGTGTCCCCTTTTTCTTGACCTAGGTTTGATCGTTAAATGGTCTCCAATAGCCTTGAAAGTCATGCCATTGAAATATCCAAAGTACCTTTTCTTTTAAGCCGGAAGCTCTAGAATTTCGAATGTTATCTCGAACTTTTCAATTGTTAAGGTTGTTCACAAAACTTATAAATTCATCCAATTGACACTTTCAAAGCTTCCAATCAAGTCGTAGTTTCTGCGTTGCTCTCTAATTCCACTGTTATTACTCAATTAAGCTCTCATTGATCTCCCTTTTTTTTTCCCAATTCACCTCCAAATCTTATTTTTTTTTACCTACGAACACAAATTTAAAAGGCCAAAAAAAGAGTGAAGAAACACATTGGTCACCATTCGTATTTGGCATTGGACATTGGTCACCACCCTTTTATAAATATAAGTGAACTGGTCCGGAACATTTTATTACAGTGGTAGGCTTAAATGCACCAATGTCCATTATAATTTTCATACTATTTATCATTGGTTATTGAACTTTAAAACGTCTATAACTAGTTATTGAACTTACCAAATCATTACACCATCCGACACTTCAACCATTAAAAAATAAATGGTATAGATGACATGGAGAATTGAATTTCACACATGGCACTTTTTATCGTTAGTTTTTGCCATGTCACATAAGTTCAGTGACTAGTCATAAACGTTGTAGAAATCACAAAGATCAATGGAATATTTATCTCATTACTTTTAACTCTCTTAATTTTATCTTATGTCTTCAAATACTTTAATCAGAAGAGATATTAGTAACATATTGATGAAAAACAATAACACGTTGTTTGTCTCCCATTTTGGAAAATTTATAAATTTCGGAATAGTGATTGATGAGAGAATGTGTGGTTGAGAAATAATGAAAAGTTTTAAATTTGTATATAATATTATTTTATTTTTAAAATGTGTGATTAAAATTAAGAAAGGTAAAATTTTTAATGGACCGAACAATGGCTAAATCGTATCAATCTTGACAAATTCAATTATTGAAGTACACAGTGATCAATTAAGAATCTTGACTTCAATTGAGAGGATCGATAATCTTGAAATGAGTTGTGAAAAACAAAAACGACGACTTTCACTGTAAAAATATAACTTTTTTTTATTTGTCAACCCAAGTACTGAAAATAAAAATAATGATATCGATAGATAGATATGATTTGCATAAAAAGATACACTATACATCAATATGTTACTAGTATATCTTTTAATTAAAGTAATTTGAAAGATAAAAAATAAAAATTATGTGATTTTATATCTCATTTATATCTCATTAGCCACTATATTTTCCACAATGTTTTTCATTAATCACTATGACTTTTCACAACGTTTGAGACTAGCCACTAAAAGTTTGTGACATAAAAAACTAATGAGATTCAAAAATATCACGTGTGAATACACTAAGTGACAATTGTGTTATGATTTTGTAAATTTAGTGGATAAACAAGAAGTTTTAAAGTTTAGTAGCCAATAAAAAACATTATGAGAAATATAATAGTCATCGACGCATTTAACCCACAATGAGGAGTTCCAAGTTTCAACCCTCGAAGTAGATGGACTTATCCTTCGTGCTATGGCTTTTTTGACATATTAGAACCGATGTTCTAAAAGGCATAATGCGTGGCGATGCGTGAAGGCTAAGCTATGGGCTAGGCGAGCTTAGGGAGGCTTAAACGTAAAAAAGCGTAAAAATGCGTTTTCTTATTTTAATATTATTTTAATTTTTAATCAATTAAAAAATCATTTAATAATTAAAAATAATACTTACTAAACATTTAAAATAAATTTATATAAACTTTATACATTTTTTTCAAAATTTCCAACAAAAAGATAAGTTTCTAATTTAAATACAAAATAGTAAATAAATAGCATAGGAACTTAAATCTTATCTAACTCTTTATCAGACTCAAATTCAATATCATATTCTTCATCTAATTCATCATCCGTGTCTTCTAATATAAAATCATCTTCGTTGGGCTCCCTTATTTCATTATGAGCATTTCTAGTACCTCTTGAAGGTTGTAAGATATCATTTTCCACCACATCATACTCCTCATTAATCCTCATCATCACAACCCTATACAATTCAAGATTAAAAAAAATTAAAAAATTAAAAAAAGGAAGTGCACATAATCGCTGACCATTAAATAAGACGCCAAGCCACTTGGCCTGGATTTTTGGGCTCGTCTGGCTTGGCGTTTTGGCCTCGCATCACGCCAAGACCACCTGGACGCGCCTTTTAGAACACTGATTAGAACACAGTGGACGATACTTTCTACTTTAATTAGTTAATTAGAGGAAGCTTCGTTGAAACCAAGAATTCAAGACAATTTGAGTAAACATCGGCAACCAATGTAGACTAAACTTGTCATCTGGAATTGTGTGGAAAATGAGGTCAAACTTCTGGATGGAATATAAAAATGATTAATAGCAGAAAATCCCCCTAGAAACGTTTCCATCTGCGATATACCCCAACCTATTGAAAATCTTAGAAACCCCCCTATCTGAAACATTTTGTGCGAAAATCCCCTACCGTCAAATCTTACGTTAAAAACAGTAAAAATGTCAAAATAAAAAAATAATAATTGCAGTTTTTTTATCCAAACTTTTTATTCTTTTACAAATTATACCCAAATATTTTTTTTATGTATCACTCATAATCTCAAATCTTTAAAATTTTATTTTTCACCCCACCACACTTCATCTTCTTCCCCAAAATTAATTTATCTAATTATAAATAAAAGTCAAAAGAAGAAAAAAAAGTCACAAAATTGGAGTGAAAGTTATAGAGGCATACCTTCTTCATGCTGCAGTCCAAGTGGTTTATTAGAACTTCCACAAGATCAACTATGTTGAAGCAATTCTTGATAATCTTCATCTTCATCAGACGATCCCAAATGGGCAGTCTCTGCCGCAAAATCCTAACAATCACCACCATCTCATCTAAACTCTCCGCCTCCTCTTCCTCTTCTGGATCATCGAAGCCTACGGGCGGTGCAAGCGCATCATTGGGACACTCACCAGCATTTCCTCCATTTTCTTCTCTAACATCCAACCATTCCTCAAAGAATTCAATACAACCAATCATCTGATTAGCTTTTCGTTAAAAATACACGTGGCACAGTTCCACTGTCTGTCCTTTCGATTAACTCCTCCTTTGTAGGATACACGTCAATATTGATCTCCACAAAAATCGGGTTTTTTCCGCTCAAAAATGATCTCACTGCAGTACATCGAGAGAAAAAACTAATTCTTCCTTTTAGCTCTATTTTACCCGATTCTTTCAATGATTTAATCACTTTCAAACCTAGAAGATGATTTCGTAATGTGTGAAGTGGGCTTCACTACAACGGCCTCCTCGTCTCCATCATCGTTTTTCTTTCCTCAACGTCGACTTATAGCAGCGGAAAAGGTATTACTTTTGTCTCCGCACAGTACCTTGGGATTGAGAAGATGGATTTTGACCTTTATTTCTAATTAGATAAATTAATTTTGGGGAAGAAGATGAAGTCGGTGGTGTGGAAAATAAAGTTTTAAATGTTTGAGATTGTGTGTGGTACATAAAAAAAATTGGGTATAATTTGTAAAATAATAAAAAGTTTGGATACTAAAATTGCAATTATTACTTTTAAATTTTGACATTTTTATTTTTTTAACGAAAAATCTGACTGTAAGAATGTTTTTCGCACAAAAAATTTCAAATAATAGGGTTTTCTACGATTTCCAAATAGATAGATGGTATATCGCAAATATAAACATTTCTAGGGGATTTTCGCTATTAATCCATATAAAACTAAAAAAAATCCGACTACCTTGTTTCAAAAAATTATGTCATTTCATCTTATTTTATAATTTGAAAATTCAAAGATATACATTATACTACGATTTTAAAGGAAAAAGAAATTGTATTACTAGTTATTTAATTATTGTTGGTGTAGTAATTTTATGTCCAATCCTGACGATGCGGAAAATAGCAGTTAACATTTCATACGAAAAGTAGCCTTTAACGTTTCATTATAGTTACACAATTTGTAGTTGCGTGTAAATCTTTTTGATCTCATATAATTCCCATGAAATATATTTTACTTTACATTTTTAAACACCAGTCCAAGGCGAGAAAAATAAGCTTCATAAAATTGGGCATGAGGGATAGTAAGCGATTTAGAGCATGTTTGAGCCCCCATTTTACTATAAGAATGCATTTTGAAATATTATATTGATAGAGAATGTCTGGTTAAAAAATAAGGAAATTTTTTGACTTATGTGTAATATTATTTTATTGAAATATGTGCGATTGAATAGAAAAAAAAGAGAAATGTATTTTGAAAATAATTAGAATCAAACAATGACTTAATATAAATTTAGATAGTTTGTATCAACGAAAAATGATTGCGCAATTATAATAATGGGCAAGCATTCCCAATAACAAAAATTGTTCGAATCTTTGTTTAATCTAGCGTCGTCTCATAATAAATCGTTCACTTCACACTTTTTATTATAGTTCAAGTTAAGAAACAAAATCTAACCTCATAAAGTTTGGTATTCAAGCATCACTTGACAATTTAATAAAGATAGTTCCATCAATGGGGATTAATTGGTACAACTAAAATGAAAAGCAAGCAATTTTAAGTAATGGAAACCGCTCAAATCTTCTCGTGGCTCTTACGAAAATATATCCCACTTTAAATTTCTAGACATTAGTTCAAGTCAAGAAACAAAATCTAGCTTATGCAACTAAAATAAATTATTAGGGGCTATTTAATTATTCGTTTTTAAATGGGTAGGGACTAACTTAATACTTGAATAATATACTATGCAATTTTCATTTTTAGGAATGAAAGAAAAATGAGACAAATCGACATAGATCACGGCTAATTTAGTGGTAAGATAACATCGCCCTCTTATCTTCCTTTCCGTTTTCCAACATTAGATTCTCCAGTTTTTATATGGGTTAATCTATTTGTACATAATGGATTATCCCCTCTCATATAATGTGTGGGGCCCATGTGTATTTAAAAATTTCGACAATATGGTCCACATCCCTATTGTGAGTAATAGGTAAAAGATTCGGTAAAAAAAATTTGGTACATGTAGCATGATCCTTTTATATATATATTTAGAATACTTTTAGGAAATTCTGTCCTAACCCTACTTTGATACTATCTCTCTCTTTTCTTGAGTTTGTTTCTGCAGTTAATGCACCGGAATGACTTCATTTCTTACTCTTTCATTAGTGTTCATATTTTCTCTTTGCAGCAGTTTGGCTTCTGCAACAAATTCTCCAGTTCTTGATGGTAATTGTAATATTTGCTTAGTTTTTCAATTTCAGTTTCTTTTATTTCATTTGGGGATGTTTGATAAGTGAGATATAATAGTGCTAGACAATATTAATTTATGAGGAAGAAACTGAAGTATAAAAATTTTATTTTCAATTTGCATGCGTGCAATATGTCCAATACAGTATATAACTTAGTAACATGTACTCGTTTGTGCACTTCCATAGTGCGAGTGGAATCAATGTATTATCCATAATATGGAAGTATCTTGAGTTTCAGTCTTATTGATATCAACATTTTAGTCACGCCATGATATGATCCGAAGTTGGAAATGAGAAACGTACTAATTTACATTTTACCCTTTTTATATTTTTAGTAAAAAAGAAAGTAAAATATTCAAACATTTACGAAGATTTGAGTGCCTTTTTTTTTCAGGATTAGTCGACAATGGAAACTTTGAACAAGGACCAAAGCCATCAAACCTAAATAAAAACATTGATCATAGGGAAATGCTCTCTACCCAAATAGATAATCAGCGGCATAGTCGAGTACATCTCGGGGGGACCACAGCCCAGCCATTTCTAAAACCGAGCACGATATATACCTTAACATTCGGGGCGACCCGAACTTGTGCCCAAGATGAAGCCCTAAGAATTTCCTTCAACACTGGGAGAATGTCGAGTGACCTTCCAATCCAGACATTGTATAGCAGTGATGGAGGAGACACTTATGCATGGAGTTTTGAGGCAACATCAAATGTTGTTAAAGGTTACTTTTCATAATCCTGGTATGCAAGAAGATCCAACTTGTGGGCCACTTCTGGATGCCATTGCGATCAAGGAAATGTTGCCACTTACATACACAAGAGGTAAGCCTCAATTTTTATGTCTATGTACTATTATATTGGTGCTATATGAATTTATGTTTATATTTGCTTGTATATATTAGTGGTACATCCAAAGTGGAGTTGGATTATTTGACTTCAAGGTGTGATCATTATTGGACATAAAAATGAATTCCAGTCATTTATTGGTCCATGATCTAATCTTATATTAACGGAGCACATATGGTCGAATGGCCTCACTTTTTTAAGTAACAACCATGCCCATAAGTCCTTGTGGTTTAGGGCAAACTCGTTAGTGTTAGTCAACATGTGAAGGAATTTATAAACGATTTAGTCTGCTATTTTGCACATATTAAAATCAGATTTTTAGTAAATTTTGATAAAATTTGATGAAATGTGTAGTTGAAAAATTATGGGTTCCAAAAAATGTGCAGTTAAAATTATTTGTTGACTTTGACTTGAAATTTTATTCTAATTTAATCTATAACAAACATGGGCTTAATTTATAATTAGATAGAATGTAATTGGTAGATAAGTGGATAATATATTATGGCTAGCTACCTATCTCTTCATTCCAATTTGAAACTAGATCCTCTTGCTACCTAAAATTGAATAACTATATGATAAAAAATTTCACATGATCATGTACAAATTCCATGCTGGTATTTGGTGAAAAATGGTGGTTTTGAAGTTGGTCCACATGTATTCAAGAACTTCTCGACAGGGATCCTCGTTCTTCCCAAAAGACCAGATTTATATTCACCAATTCCAGGATGGCTTGTTGAATCCTTAAAACCAGTAAAATACATCGACTCGAAGCATTTCAATAAAACGTAAGTTTATCATTTTAGTTGTGCTGTGGGTACCATGGGAAGGGGGAGCCCGGGGGGGGGGGGGGGGGGGGGTTTTTTTTGGCAATTTTTTTCAATTTTTTATTATCATGGGTCCCGCATGGGGCCACCCATGTGAATGTGTGTAAAACTTTCTATGGCTTTGCTCTTTTCATTTTTGTGATGTCTTTATTGAAAACTGAAGTTTAAATAAATAAATTTGAATTTTTTTAATAATTTAAGTTTTTAGACCAACTCCTTCAATATTATATTAGAGCTTATAATGACTGAATTCAAGTCTTTGTTATTCTTGAAAAATTATATATGCACGTTAGTTGGGTTTCAACTATAAAGAATAAACATCACGTCAAAGCATATCGAGGTTTTCATCTCAAGTTTTGTCGCTATATATTTATAGAAATTACGCACTTCATTGGCATTTGATTGAAAAATGATAGATATGCATGTTAGGGTATAATAAAGATTAATTAATATTAATATATGTCTCCTTTCTAATTAACATAATAGGTCTTAGATGAAGTGTTTCAAAAAATGTTTTTTCTTAAAAAAATCTATTGTGAAAATTCTAAAGGTATAATATGATGTATAGTTAATTACAAATTAAGAAGAACAACATCAATGATAAAAAAAATTTGATGTTGATGCCTTGATTTACGTTGGTAACAACCTTTATCGACAAAAATTCATCGTCTATAAGTCGGTAATTTACTAATTCGTTGGTAAATCAATGATGGCTTAGCAACATAAATATTTGTTGCTATTTATCAATGGATATTTCTATGGCTAATCAACGACATAGTCCATTGGTAATAGTGACAAACTTTAGCCATTGTAGCAACAACAATTTTTGTGACAACTTAGGGTTTGTTTGAGTCTCATTTTTTGGGAGGATATTTTTTGTAATAGTGATTGCGGTTAAAAAGAAGAGAAAATTTTTGAATTCACGTATAAATTTATTTTATAATTAGGAGAATGTGTAATTGAAAATAAATTTGTGGGAAAAAAAAAAGTGTTTTTAAGGATGGGGTTCCAATCCTTAAATTTGTACTTATTTATCATGTTTCTCAATCCTTCCTCTACGCATCTCTTCCATATACAGAGGAACCTATGAGACTTGGTTGAAAATCTATTATAGTCCAATAAATTAAATAAATGCGTATCAAAATTACATATTATTGACATGGCTGCTTCTTATTGAGGATCTAAAAATAAAGAAAAAAAAAAGTTGATCCATGTTGAATTATTTATTAACTTTTTCTATGACGTCGATGCTTGTGCATTTCTTTGACAAGCAGGGACGCATGTGGGGGATTGGACCGGGCGATAACCCACTGAATTTTTTTAGGTAGAAAAAAAAATTATACGTAATTTTATTTTTCTTACGTGTTAATTCGTCCTGTAATTTGGTTCTAGATCCGTTCCTGTTGACGAGTGAGTTAAACACGAAAGTACCCATCTATCGATTATCTATAGAAACTAGGCATCTAGGAGATGACATTAAAATATTAAAACTCCATTTTTACTTTCTTCAACATCCTAGCTAATCTTAACTGAGATTAATGCACGAAAAGATAGAAGATTTAAGGACTGGGTACATAAGTGCACGCGAACGCAATGATTTTGGAAAAATAAATTACAATTTTTTATTAGTCCAGGACCTGCAATCATCATCCCCTACCTAACTAAATGGCCAACCTTAAATAAGGTTTTGAAATTCATTGGATATGCCTAGCATTGCATCTGGGCTATTGCCCTTTTTAGAGGGCATTGCATTGAAGAAAATTCTTGTTTCATAAATGATTTTGTCCCTATCTGAAAATGATCAAATTGGAATTTTATTGGACTGTTACAGAATATGTCTAAAAATAAGTGTTTTGCATAAGCACTCCAGCAATACTAAAATTGGTGTTGAGAGTTGAAAGAAAGAAATTTTAAACAATAAGTTATCGTTTGAAGAATGAGTCGTCCGTGCTTTTTCTCAAGATAAAAAATATATGCAAACAAGTCGACTTTCGATATCATAATTCGTACATGAATCTTCTGGAGTCATCTTTACGGGATTGTTGTTATTTCGTTTAAAATTAAGTATTTATTTTATAAACTATATAGAATAATGTAAAAATATTAGTGTGAGGTCATTTATCCATACTAGACCATGCCACATTAAATACGGGGGGCCTGTCTTCGTAATTTCGTACATATATCATAGGCACGGAATTGACAATACTCCTTTGGTGCTTGGTTTTTGTACTCTTTTGGGCATTTATTTTTCTATCCGTCACCACAAAATTTGAACGCATGACTCATACTTGTGTGAACGTAACGTTAACGTGCACGGGGCTCAGGTCGAATTGAGAATATTGCCCGTCATAGTAGGAGTAAAGATGATAATCGAATAATTTAAAATGATCAGTTATATATACCTAATAAAGTGTTGTTAAAAATTATCTTTAAACTCGTGTTACAAAAATTTGATGTGATTTGAGAGAAACCTTCACGGAATGAACTTCAAACCATCTAGATGTGCAATTAGTGGATATATTGCTTGATCTTTAGTTTCAGTGTAATGTATTTATGAAAATTTTGTTATTATACCGTCAAGTCATATCTAGATAATTGAGCCCCGACTCGAGTTTTACGGTCGAGCTTATCAAAAGTTAATTGGATGGAATCAATCCTATTAATGAGGTGTGTTACAAACACCTAAAATAATGATATGGATGATGCATTTCAAGGACAAATCTAGTTTGCTGTTTACTAGGGTTTTACATATACATAAAACCTCGTAAATTCATTCTTATATTCGCTCTCCTCTAAGATAATCTAAATCGTCTCATATTGTGAGCTAATTTCAGATTATATGATAAAATGTTGGCTAACATTTTTCATTTTGTGATGGATCCTCGTAAAATAAAGGTATTCACAAACAACAAAGTCGTGACAAATAATCCAACTTTTATTATACACGAACTAAATTGTCCAGTAAAAATTAGTTCAACGGAAATACTATTCACGACACTTCATTTGTGGTGAAGACAAAATCTTAACGTAACAATATTACTAGCATCGTTAAATGTATAGCCATATTGTTTATCCCTCATGAATAATATATATTACCATGTGATCAAATACTTTTCACGATGACTTTTCAATGTTGCGGAAAAGAGTTATTTTATTTAAGAGCCACCTATGTATATAAGATTGTCACAGCCCCTAAGTATTATGTTAAAAGTTGTTAATGTCTCCTTGAAATTATTTGCCTCTCTTTCTAATAAGTAATCGCCATTTTCTTCTTCTTCACTCAATTTCCATTTCTACTTCTCTAGCAGAAAAATGAAACTGAAATCGGTATATTTTTCAGGAGAAGCTGCAGAAATTGCTGAATTTAACACCCATTTATCTCCACCAATGCCTGCCGCCGGAAGAGTTGCGCTGCCGCTGGGTACAGCTGCAAAATGCGACGGCGACGCTCATAATTGTCCGTGGTGGCCGTATACAAGTTCCAAGGATTTTAAAGCGAACACTGCCGTGATACTAATTGTACTTATAATTGCTTTAATCTGCACTTTAGCTTTCAATGCTGCAATTCGGTATATCATACGCATGCACTGCTGCCGGAGGCGGCGTGACTCTCAGCAGTCATCAGAGGAGAACCAGGATGTGGAAATGGCACGGCCAAAGACAGTTCTCAGCTCTGGTACGTATCCCTACTTCCTAGGGATGGAACTAGAAATGCATTTTAAGGTGGGTTAAAATTAATAAATGAACTCAACTAGTGATGGAGCAAGGACTTTCACGTTGAGGCGCAAAAGATATTGAAGGCGAAGTGTGTGCATTATGTATCTATTAAAAAAAAAATCAAAAATTTTACATAAAAATTTAAACAAAAAATTCAAAATGTTGCGGGGCTGTCGCCACCCCTACCCCCCTCGAGCTCTGCCTCCGAACTCGACATGGACTTTCAAGCTGAGTTAAATCTTTTTAGGACCACGTTACGAAATAAAAATAACCCGGTTTGATTTTTCGAAGTAAAAGATAAAACTTGAAGACGAAATTTACACTAAGTTGTAACCCAATTTTAATGCATTAATATTCATTTCATCATTTTGTTTAAAAGTTTAAGTTGTCGGGGGGACATACACGTTCATTTAAATATTATTTTCAACAGGTATGACCGAGACGGAGCCGGAAATCACGACCGAGGTGTATTCAACGGGGATGAACCTGGCGGGGGAAGAGGCGGAGTGTACAATCTGCTTATCGGAATTTGCAGATGGGGAGAAAATTAGAGTTCTGGAGAAATGCAGCCATGGCTTCCATTTGCAGTGCATAAAACAATGGCTGGCTGCTCAAACCTCTTGTCCCACGTGCAGAGCGAGTTGTAATCTTTGAATTATTGCCCCATTTCTGGTTGTTTTAGTTGATGAGAAATAAAAGTAATATAGTGAGAAATTTCGGTATGTAAGACGAACCTTTTATTTATCATGTTAATTAATTTTCCATACCAAGCCCTTATTTGGTGGAGATTAAAATCACATTTTTAGTAAATTTTGATAAAAGTCGATGAAATATGTGGTTGAAAAGTTGTGGATCCCATGAAATGTGTAGTTAAAATTAATTGTTGACTTTAATTTGAAATTTTTATTGAATTTTAATCCAAGCGGCACAAAATATATTTTATTTTCTTTTAAAAATTATATTTTCTGATGGGCGAGTCGGGCTGCCTAGAAAAATTTAAGGCGTTGCACGACCCAAGAGTATGAACCATAAAGTATTTTTTTTTTTTTTTTTAAAAAGAAAAAGAAAAGGTACACGAATAATTAAGCTTCAATTTTATGTTTGGTTCGGACTTCGGAGCATGAACTATATATCCTATATATTTTATGAGACTCGCCATCTTATAATATAAAAACAAACTTTATCAAATTGGGACTAAGTACGATGTTTTGTAATAATCTTTGCTTTTAAAGTAAGAAATTACGATGTAACAACCAATAAACAATTTGTTGCGTTAAAATTCTGGAAGTTGACGATATTGTAAACAAGTAATACAATTGATGTGAATCTAATTATCGATTCTACAATAATTAAGTATTTAATATGATTACCTAATTTTAATTGAAAAACAAAAATAAGGTGACATGGATGATTTATACTAATCTATAATATATTAAGTATCACATCAAGTGAGAATCATTTTTTTTACGATTCTATTTTTACTATAATTCAATTATTTCAAAAATACCTTAATTTTAATTTTTCAACATATAGTTAATTATTTCAATAATATCATACTTTTTGTTTTACAATATGTATTTAATTTATCAATCATTTGAACAATATTATTATTAATTATTTTGTCAACTATTTAGTTGTGATGAATGTACATTTGACACACTTATTACCTTACTTTTCGTTTTTTAATTTGTATTTAATTTATTTAACTATATTTGACAAATTCATTATCTTTTCGTTTCAACATACATTTTACTTATTTAATCATTTGAACAATATTACCATGAATTATTTTGTCAATTATTTGGTTATGATCAATGTACATTTGATATATTCATTCCACTTGTTTCGATAGTAAATTAAATTCATTAGAAAAATTGAAACAAAAGATAAATATTTTTAGAGTTTTCTTCCAATTGATTTATTTAATTCATGTAAAGATAGAGAGAAGGTAAATGGGGGACATAATGCGTATCTATAATAAATAATTTCAATTGATATATTCAATGCATAGTAAGCGATATGAAGAAATAATGATATTTGTTAGATGTTTAGTTCAAATCAAATGGGTAAATGAATGGACTGTACTAATTGACTTCCTCAACTATTTAAATTATTTCCACAAACAGGTTTTTATTTCATTTGAATCAAAGTTCATCCACATAAACAATTTATATTAATGCTTTTTATATTCTCACATCTTCAAATATTATTTTCATAACTCTTACAAAGTGTTTCAGAATAACGTACAACGCATGTTTAATTATAACTAATTAAACCTAAAACTAACTAACTAATCTTATAGGTTGTGAAGCGTTTATGAAACTCAATTAATTGATATCACTAAGATTTCGGGTCCCCGCATATTCTTCCATATTAATATCGATCCAAAACTTTGAAAATATTTATTCAGAGTTGAAAATTAACGTTTTATTTTACTTAAAAATATTTTTCGAATAGAATTAAATATATTTCACATATCAAATGAATATCCTTATCCTGAATGCGAATATATGAAAATGCATAAAAATCAATGAGATCATGCAAAAAAATGGATAATTATTATTTTTTAAATCTATAGAACTTTACAATAATTGTTATCGTGTGCTTTCTTTCCTATTTCTTTTCTCAAATGACAATAGAACTTACACATCAATTTAGTAACCAAGTAATTGAAAATCATTAAGATCATAACAAGCATTCAAAACCAGACAAATATTTATTATGAATTTATTAAAAAAAAAAAAAATCAAAACATAGTTAGCTTTCATCGTCATCTTAACATCATAATCATAATAATACAAAACCATAAATTGAATCAAGTCTAACATCTTCCGAAATTAAAGATTGGGAAGATCTGTCAAAATTGACCCATGTGATTTCACAGGTTGAAGAGTTGGATCGTACATGCCAACATGTTGGAACCCTACCTTGTGATCGAAAGCTTCAAAGTTTGTTCCCATTCAACTTAGTGCCTANCTTGTTCCCATTCAACTTAGTGCCTAGATTTTTCCTTTTGTTCAATTCGAGTCCTTTTCTATTTGCAAATTGGATCATTTATCGTTTATATCTTTGTATTTTGATCTTTCCCTTTCCATATTCATTCGTAGTTGATCCGATGCAAGTTTCGAGAGTTTGTAATTGAGTCCCCAAAATTTTCCAAATATCGGATTTAACTCTCGAAACTTGCGAATCTCCTTATCGTGCTATTAATGCTACGTAATGATCTCGTGCAATTCAGTTGGATCATCAATTTGTCTGAATAAATTGTAATTACATTAGTGTGCCTTATATGATTTTAGAAGCCCGAATAAATATACAAAATACACTTATTACAATTCAAATACTTTTTCGGTACAATTAATCAAAATCCAAAAAGTCGACATCAAAAATAATTTCTTAGACCACTTAAAAAAATAATAGGGTATGGAGGACATTTAACTTTGAGCCGAAAATTTCATTTTAGCAATTCAATTTGTTTTTTTTTTTTTTCAATCTTGTCATTGAAGTTTTAATTTTGTTTCAATTTGATCGCTAGTAACAATTTGGTGACACACAAATTTTACGTCCAAAATCAATATTACGAACATAAACTCTTTTAATTATCACTAATATATTTTTTACTCTTATGTTGAAAAAAAATATGGGGTATTTAAATTCACATCACAATTTTTATTTCTTATATCACATTTTAATTGCACTTAAGGTTCTTAATTTTTGCTCAAACTTTATATTAGTAACTCATTTTGTATTTGATAACAATTTTATGTCAAAAAATTCGTTGGAATGACCTAAAAAACTTATTTTTCCATCATATTTAAAAATAAAAATTAAAAAGTGCAAAAAAACATTTTTTCCTCATTTCAAAGCGTGAAAATAAAATACTTGATGTAAATCATAATCAATAAAGAAACGTACTAACTAATGAAATGTTGAACACAAGAATTTGACGAAAGAAATTAACGAAGTAATTGCTACAATGAACAAATGTTGAGGAGCTTAACTATGATTAAAATATAGTGGAGCAAATAAAAATTGTAGTGACAATATAATCACCCAAAAATATAATTAACATCGCCTTGTGAACGACATATAAGCCCTTGTTTGATTTTGAATTTTTAAGAAGCGATTTTATTTAGAATGTGTGATTAAAAAGAGGGAAAAATTATTAATCTACATGTAAAATTATTTTCGTATCGTCTATTGATAAACTAATTTTGTCAATGGTACGAAATGACAAACATCAACAAAAATATAAATTGTAATAGCCATTAAATTTTGGGGACTTGAAGCAAATAAATTTAGAAAGTACAACCTTTCGAAGACGAGGTACTACCAAGGGGGGAATTTCAACGCCATTCCAAACCAAGTCCTTGTCAACCCCATCCGTCTTTCTTCCCCTTCAAGTCAATCTCTTTATATCAAACACAAATCAGCGCTGTATACGTATACGTGCGTTTGTATACAAATTCGATAAGCTATATATCTCGTGGTACAGGTGAGCAAAAATGGCATTGGGGACCGTAGCAGAGGAGGTGAAGGTGGAGGTGGAGATATTCAAGCCACGGAATGATAAAAGAGAATACAGAAGAATTGTTCTTCAGAATAATCTACAAGTTCTTCTCATTAGCGATCCCGAAACCGATAAAGTTAGTAGCTTTTTCACTTATTTTTTCCAAATTGTAGTGTTGTACTTTTTAACTTTTGAGTGATTTTATTTTCTCTTTCTTTTTTATGTGCAGTGCGCTGCTTCAATGGATGTTCGTGTGGGTTCTTTCAGTGACCCAGAAGGACTTGAAGGACTTGCTCATTTTCTCGGTAAAAAATATCAGATTTTTACTAGGATATCCTAATATTTGATATTATGAATAATTATATACGTATTACCACAATTTGAATGATTTAGTGCAAGTTTTTGAGGTATTCAATTTATAGGTAATTAATATGTTGGTCCAACAGTTGATTCTTTTATAATGTAGTTTTACCATGCTATAGAATGCAAGGGAATGTAATTTATTCATTTTTGACTTAAACTTCTTTTCAAGTATGTCTACAATCTACAGAATGGCGTCCTTTGTAACCATATTATTTCGCATTATGGTGTGATCAAGGGCATCAACTGGAAATTTTATTAGACTATTATGTGGACGTGGATTTTGACTTCTTATCATTTGACATTAAGCCTCCATTTGGTTGCCATTTTCAAAAGAAAAATGCATTTTAATCAAGCACATTGCTACAGTACATATGTCATTATTTTGATGTCTGCTTTTGTGCTCTATTCCGGTTTTGCCCTTTCAACCGTGCAGTTGTTTGCGTTCCAATTGAAGGAAAAGGGTAAAATTGGCAAATCTCATTGCTGTGTTACTGTTTCAACTTTGAAGAGTGTACTGGCATGTCAGCAAATATTCTTCCAACGTTCACTTTTTTCTACAATTTCAGAAAAAATGAGCCCCAAACAGGGGCTAAGAGTTGTGGTGTGCATTGGCGTAGTTCTAAATGACTAGATAGGATATGTTACTGAGAGATTGCGGAACACGGTCCCTTCAGAGATATATATTTCTTTTTGTTAACTATTGTTTTTATGGTACCTTTTGAAGAGTACAATCACATAATATACAGTGTAAGGTGTTTGGATTTTGCTCTAGACTGAAGGAGGTGTGTGTCATTGGGAAGTTTTAAATGCTCGTTTAATCCTGTATGTATATATAGGGACATAGTAGATGAAAGGGATGGCTTGTGTGGAAAATGGATGAAATAGAGAAACATTTTGTAGTTTACCAGAGTGAGAAGCTTTTTTGGCCTTCATGTTGGTGGAATTGTTTTGTTGCATCCCTAATTTCTTTCCTCATCTGTGCCTGTAGAATATGGAATTTTTTTGCTAATGTCGTTGTTCTTTCTTCCACTTTCTGTCTGTTTTTGTGATTAGTAGTTTATTTGTCATATTGTTTATTTACGTATTTTATGATTGTTATATAGTTGTAATGATTCTATTCTCAGAGTCATGTCATCCTTTTATTCATGTGTTTTTGTATTCCAGAGCATATGCTGTTTTACGCCAGTGAGAAGTATCCATTGGAGGATAGTTACTCGAAATACATCACTGAGGTAGTTACTTGGTATCAGTCAAATCTTTCTTGATCCTATTGTTGGTTCACTTATCAGTACTCCTCATCCCCCGCCCCGTCAGCACCCCCTGAAATGCTGTAAACGTGCTTTTCTAAAAAAATTAAGATGAATGTGTTACACTGCACCGTTATAACACACTTGAATAGTTGATCCTAACTTGCAAATGTGGAAGTAAGAAATAGAGCTGTGGCAACTTGACTAGAGAAAATTTGGTTCCTGACAGGAATTTCATGCTTTGGAGCAAGTCGGTTTTGTATTGAATTCTGAAAATACATTTTTAATCCAAACAAAATATATACTTGGCATTGTGTATTTTTAGTTTTTTTTTTCTTTATACAAGCTAAACTATTTAATTATATATATATGAATGATTCCATATAATATTATACATCCGTTCCACAAAATTGGGTTCATATGTTCGCACATGAGAAAAATGCCTTATCTTTAAAAGCATTCGATTCTAGGAATTCAATGATAGGGCTCAAAGGAGAGGGGGTATGAGGAAGTTGATTTTTCAATTTTATGTATAACTGAAATGAAGGAATAATTGTCATTTTATAAAATATTCCTGGTAATGTGAGACACGTGACATTTTAATGGGCCTTTTAGCTTTTATCCAAAATTGAAGGTCTGGCATATAATATTGAATGGAGAACCAATCACTCAATTAAGTATAGAATGAGGACTTTTGGTGTAATATTTCCGAAATATATTATTTAATTATATTCTACAATTTGGTGATGGTATGTTGAATTTTCCTTATTGCTGGCTCAAAGATAATTTCATGTTCTAAGTAAATTTGGTTTCTTCTTTTAGCATGGAGGTAGTACAAATGCCTTTACATCATCTGAACATACCAACTACTACTTTGATATCAACCCTGACAGTTTTGAAGAAGCGTTGGACAGGTAGAACTTTTTCCATGAATAAGTTACTGTTAACTTGTCATGAGATTGGAGATGGCTTAATGGTGTTTGTCATTCAGATTTGCACAGTTTTTTATCAAACCACTTATGTCGGCTGATGCTACTACGAGGGAAATAAAAGCTGTTGACTCTGGTTAGCACTTTACCTTTCTCCATATTGTGCATTGGGTTCCCATATATATTTGATTGCCCCCCCCTCACTCTCTGTCTCTATGACATATGTCCTGCTGGTCTCTTTCAGAAAATCAAAAGAATCTTTTGTCTGATGCTTGGAGAATGAACCAGGTACTAATTCCTTGAGTGGCCTCTGGCAACCTTTCTCTGGCTTCCATTAATTTCTAATAGTCCCGTGATGAAATCTGTAGGTCAACCTTGTTTTCTTCTCCTGAAAGTCATCAGCAAAATCATCTTGAATTTCTTATGGTGTTTTTGTAACCAATTTTTTTTTTTAATATTCTGATTATTCATGTTATGATGTGGTTTAAGCTGTAGGCATAATTATATCTGAGAACATTTTCTCTCTTTATCTCAAAGTGTTACATATGTTATTTGAGATTATTGTGGAGATCACTTACTGCTTTATTGTATGATTTAGCTCTTGACTTTAGTGGCTTTGGTCAATAGCTTGAAGGCTTGACATCTTTGATGGTTTAGGAAGACTTAGAATCTGAAGTGATGATCCTCCTCTGAATCAGTCGTCAGTTTATTTTAGGTGGGCTCATTAGGAAATTGTTCGTACTGATGGAGGAAGGAGGCAATGAATTTTTTTCTAGTAATTCTTCTTTTTAGTTTTTCTTGTAAAATGAGAATTCCCATAAGACTATTAGGCAAAATTATTAATTATGCTTTTTAACTTAACTATACATATGATGCACCCATGCCTCACAAACTGTGTATTAAATTTAAAACTATAGTTCTACGTAGGGTAGACTATAGGAAGTATAAGTGTAATTAACCAGTTTGATCTTTCTCAGACTATTTTTAGAAACTTAAAGAAAATGTCATAGAGTGGAAACTCAACGAGTAAAACATTGCTACGATTATCACCTTTTCTGCTCTTTCCATTTGAAATTGGTATATTTTTATTATTTTAAGGACTTGTTACATATTTATAATCAATGATTTTTTGTAAAGAGCTGACTGATTCTTGAAATTATGTACATTTGCAGCTTCAGAAACACCTAAGTGCAAAAGATCATCCATACCATAAGTTCAGCACAGGTTCACCTTACGATTATTATTTATTTTAATTTTATTTTGCATTGCAATGCTGAGCTGTGTCATGCTATGCAGCTGTTTTAGATTTGATTTAATGGTAAATTATCTTACCAAATATCTAAAATCATTACTTGCGTAAAAAATAAAAGCTCAATATTTTGTAAAAGACCGATGCTCTTCTTGTTTAAATCATCTACTCATTTGTTTCATGTTCTTTCTGCAATTGCACCCCACAGTGATTTAATTTCACTAGGGTTTTTACTGTTCACTTGTAGGTTGATATTTTCCTTCCGATTGCCTGATTGATGCGTCTTTCTAGATATAATATCTTATCCTACTCATTTGTTCCATGTTCTTTCTGCAATTGCACCTCACAGTGATCCAATTTCACTAGGGTTTCTTACTGTTTACTAGTTGGTCGACATTTTCCTTCCAATTGCCCGATTGACGAGGCCTTTGTAGATATAATATCTTGTCCAGATTTTCGCAATTTTGTGTACTATGTACTTTAGTAAGCCTTTGTAGATATAAAATCTTGTCCAGATTTTCACAATTTTGCGTACTATGTACTTTAGTAACCTGTGCCTGCTGCAAATATCTGGTACCTTTTTCTGTTTATTTAACTCTTTAATTATACATGAGGGATCTCGCAAAGTCTTAAAGATTTTACCTATTTTGTAGCTTCAAGACAATTATTATTATTATTATTATTATTATTATTTCATTTGCTTCCATTGTATCGGAAGTAGTACGTCCCCTTTTATTTCATCACTTCATATGTTGCATCTTTTTGCTATTGGAAGGTCACGTTTATGCCCCCCTTTCCTATGCCCTCGAGATTTGTTTTTATATTTACGGTTGGGGTATCCAAACCCTCATCGGCATTCCCTGATGGCGTCTGAAAATCCACTAAGATTGTGTTGATGTTTTGCATTAAAAAAAAAAAAAGACAATTATTATTTTTAATTGTTTTAAATTAGCAAAGAAAATTTTGTGGACTTCAGAATCACCTTATGAGGAGAGATCGATAGTGTGGGTCATGGATCTTTCTCCAACCTTTATGTTCCACTCTGCTGTTAATGCCACTGGGCCATCAATAGAATAGTGCTTTCTTAGGTTTAAGTATGTCCCCCTTCTCATCCCTCTCTTTTGACAAGTTGGTAAAATATTTTTAGTTCTCAAAAGATGTTCTTTGTACTTTATGCATTTGTTCTCTTTTGAGAAATTATTTTTCCTCCCATTTCTCACTATTCCACCCTTTATTTATTTATTTTGGTCTTGATGGTTGAGGTTTATGCTTGTTATCTCAATTTGTTCTTATTTATTTCGTCTCCATCATTTTTTATACATAGGGAACTGGGATACTTTGGAGGTACGGCCAAAAGCAAGAGGCTTGGATACTAGGGAAGAGCTTCTGCAATTCTATGACAATAATTATTCAGCCAACCTTATGCATCTGGTTGTTTATGCTAAAGGTAATGGAAACTTCGGCCTTTA
>CAIGRN010000324.1:0-26522 GCA_903798345.1 Fraxinus anomala | reverse complement strand
GGGTGGAGGGATATGGTTTATGTTTTCATGTGACCAAGGTTGTGGCAATAGTAGTGGAGGTGACTGCGATTAATTGAGGTGGGTGGCACTGTGTTGGGAGAAATTAAGGTGAGGATTGTGGTGAACGCTCGATCCAACTGATCTAAGTAGGTCCCTGGACGAGCGTCGAAGAAAATGAAGAAATATTTCTCTCTTTTTTTCCCCTTTTATATAATTATTTTAGGTACAAATATTTAGAATTGTCATTTAATTTTAAAAAAGGTTAAACGCTTTCCTCGAACTAATAGTCATTTGGACAAAAAAAAAGTCCAAAGGTTATTCGATTACACATTTATCGAAAGATTTGGGACGTAGTTGTTACAATTTAAAAGTTTAGGATCGTGCTGCAAATTTTGAAAGTTTGGGACCTTTGCTGCAATTTCTCTTATTTAAAAAAATTATCTATTGAATTTTTTCCTTTGTTAATTTTCTATTAAACATCTTACAGAGTTACCAATGGAAAATCTGTTGAAAAAATTCTAGTTAATTTTTCTATATAATTTTTTGTTCTTTTTACCAAGTAACGGAATTATTCCATTGATTTTTATCTCTATTTTTCAAAAAAGAAAAATAATATGTTTTCAACCCTTTTATAATAAATCGTCATTAACGATTGAAATCGTATGTATATAATATTTGGTTGATGTTGTCGCGCATTATAGTAAATGAACCTTCCTCTTTTATTCGAGGTTAAGACGCATAGATATCTTAATTTTGTAAGATTATTGATAAATGTAAAAAGAAATATGATATCGCATTGTCATAGAAATACCAACAAAAATTAAACAACGTCGTTTTACAAATAGAAACGCCCTTTTTCAATTATCCATAAAATGGGAAAATCTTGAATAAGATTATACATTAATCTTCAGTTTCTTGGATGTCGTCAAAAAAATTACGCGAAGGGATCACATCAATTACGAGAAAATCAAGATCTGGAATAGGTCCCGGAACAACATATTCGGAGAGTGGACGTGAACTCCAATGATCTCGCGAAATCGATTCTTGATTTCGTTCGGAATCCTTCATTTTCGTCTTGCTCAAAACTTGAATAGTTGAAATGAGATTCTTTAAATCAAATGCCGTCCATGTTTTCGTTCTTGAATTTTTAGAAATTGATCTAGAGAGGCGATTTATTCGAAAGTGAGCAACTTTACTTTTCTGCTTCTTGGGGGACTGCCTATTATGTTTCATGATTTGAGTGAATATTAATTTTTCACAAGGTAAACACAAATATGTAAAGAGAAAGAAATCCTAATCTCCACCAGAAAAAGGGACTTTACATTAAAGTAAGTCAACTTGTTTAAATAAGGAAAATATAATTATTATATGAATTACGAAATTGAATATTTTTAAAGGTTCAAGTCAAGTAATCTTGACCCAATAAAAATAAAAGCTCCAGCGGCCCAGTCCATTATTTAGGGCTGGTTTGGGTCTTGAGAATATGGGTAGGGCGGTGACGGTGCGGGTTTGGAGGTGGTGGTTGCTATAGGAGTTGGGCGTTGATGGAAGTGGTGGGTGAATTATTTTGGGGAAGATGTAGTGTTCTAAAAAGCTTGTTTAGACGGCGCCGAGGTTCGAAACTTGAACAAAATGCCTTGCTTCACTTGGCGCCTTTTTTTTTTTTTAAATTCCTAAACTGTAGAATTTTTTCATTACTCTCTTTCATTTTTCCTAAGCGTGCTTTATTAAAATTTTTATTATTATTATTATTATTTTTTGGAAGTGTTTTATTTGACTTTTGTTATTAATTCTTTTACTTTTTAAAAAACTTTTCATTCGACTTTAATTCATACAAAGTTAAAAATGACTTTATTCGATAAAGAGTTAAATAAGATTAAGTTACGGTGCTATCTACATATGTAATTACGATTTTGAGACTCGTTATTTTGTTGAAAATTTTGAAAGTATGTATGCAATTCTTATAAATCTGTTAAGTAGAATTTGTCTAGTTGAAAATTGAAACTATGAAAATAGTCTAGTTTTTGCATTTGAAAACCTGAAAATTGTATGATTGACTAATTATAAGAATTATTAAGTGAATATAGTATTTTATAATTTTAAATGTTTGATATGTATAATTTTAATTATTAAATTATTAAATTTTTTAAATAATATTACAAAAAAGAAAACTTTTTTTACGCTTAAGTGTCACTTGGGCTTGCTTACGTTCGTAAAGTTTAAAACTTTACTTCCACGCTTATACACGTTTTACGCTTTTTTAAACATTGGAAAGATAAAATGTTTAATTTTTCTAAATTCTTTATTTTTTTTTAATATGGAAATATGTATTTGATTGTTTTTAGTGAAATTTATTTTTACTTTTTGAAAAGTTATGGGATCCCATTTGTAATTTTTTTTTCACAACTTTATTTTATTTTGGTTTGTTTAAAAAGAGGTGTATATCTGTCATTTAATGGTTAAATATATGGAATAACTAGTCTTGCTATATAACCGAAAGGTTGATGATGAATTACGCTAAAAGAAAATTGAGGGTAGATTTATTACATTTCACAAGTTTGTGAACAAAAAGTGCAAATTTCCCTTACGTAATTCATAGTTCCACATTTTCAAAACATGAATTCCCGAAGCAATTTAAGATACTCGATAGTTTGATTTCTACATCAATTAGAAATGTCTTCCTCTTGATGCTTCACATAATCGTTAGTCTAGGAACTCTCACCACATGTCTCACTCCACTTGAGAATCAAAGAGGCTTCGCCCAATTATCTTGCTAACTACTTACACAATTGAATGCACTTGATTAACGTTAAATTGTGGGTGGAAATCTTACGATTGACTTGAACAGGGGCAGAGAGACATGGTGGCTACCGACCATTCCCTCAACCTTTTTAATTTTTTTTTCTGAATTTATATAGAAGTTTTTTTTTTAATATGTATATATTTAACCTCTCCAATAATTTCTGACTCACATCATTTGCCCCATTTTCCAACTCCTTGAGAAACCTAACTTGAAAAAACACAGATTGGGGTTTCATAATAGGGGATTTAAGGCTGTCCCAAGTCAAAATCTGTACTTCAGAACTATGAAAGATGATGGTCTTCACCCCACCACTCCCTTTTGAGCCAATACGCATTATTTTCTTGGACACAAAGCGTTGGTTCATTTACATTTCATTTGCTGGAGGCCAAGTTGCTTATTACTGGGGTCATATATTTCAATTATCATTGAACTACCCCAAATGTCATTAAAATTTCGAAGTTCTCTACGTTGCAATTGAACTTTTCTAAAATTTTCAGTTGCCATTCTTCAATAAAATTTCGAATTGCCAATGAACTTGTCGAAATGTTATCTCATTTATCATTATGTCAATTCTATTTTAAAAACTTAATATACAAAATGACGGATGAAATAACGTTTTCGTAAGTCAATTAAATTTTAAATGGTGACTAACAAAGGGACTAATAAGATAACACATTTCGACAATTTTCATGATAACTTTTTTAAAAAAAAAATTATAATTCAATAGCAATTAGAAAACATTTGTGAAAGTTGAATAGCAATGGCAAAAAGACGAAATGTGGGAAGAATCATCAGCCAAATGTTTGTACCCATGATGAAAGATTTACCCCCTACCCCACCCCACACCTTCAGCTTTCTGCAGTGACAGAAATGCAGCTTTGCATTTCACCCACTTGTTGCTTTTCTTATTGGGTCAGTTTTCAGCCTTTCCTTTTTCTGGTGGTGCCATGTCTCTGTTGTTTTACTTTCTGTCAATGTCCTTCAAAACCCCTTTATCGAATTCACTATTAAATAATCAATATTCATGGATTAAAATCATTTCTATATGTTGAATAAATAGAAATGTTAAATGAGACTAGCGAAAAATAAACAAAATTTTGACTCTTATTTTATCTATCTCACCTTTACCTAAACATGCCATGAAATCGTCCAAAGACAGTTCAAAATGCAGAATTTGTAAACGTTAACAAGACAACATATAATATTTAATACAAAAAGGATTCGATAACAGGTCAAAATCCAGAGTCTGACTACAAATGCAAAAAGTTGGAGCATAGCATACATTACGAATTCTAAAACAAAGATACTTAGCACGGTACATGTAAAACAAGAAGAAATTTGCCTCTTTATTAATAACTGACGGCTGTGAATAGCTCAGCCAAGTGTAAAATAAATGGCGTTTGAGCTTCCAACCCTCAACATCCTTGATGGGTTCGTCCCACACAACACCGGCTATCCAATTGCATAAAGCATTTCGAAATTGAAAGTAATTTAAGTAATTAATGCATAGAGCATGTACCTGCTGCACCCATAAGCAAGAACCGCAGAGAATTTTCAGTTTTCACGTCTCTGTCACTCAAGAAAGCCTCAAGGCTCGATCTTCATCCATAGTCCATACAAAATCAGGCTTATCAGCTCTGGGTCCTGCGACTGTCCTGTATACATACAGTTTCTCAACAGGACAGGTTTTGGGCCTTGAATCAGGGGGTCCTCTCTCGTCTATAACTTCAACATTGAGATTGGGCATCTTCTGACCGAGCAGCTTACATGCTCCATAACTTACGGAGCAAGATGACATCCAAAGGGATCGCATTGTCTCAAGCTTTGCAGCATTGGCCAAGAGAGCCTTGTCCCCAAATGGACAGTCCCTGATCTCCAGTTTTCGGAGGCTTTCACACCCAGACAAGACGTAATGGAGGCCCAAGTCGCTATCCCCAGCGAAAGCTATAGAAAGCATCTCTAGTTTCTTAGCATGGGTCCCAATGTATTCAAAAACTCGATCAGTGAGGAGACCAGAAAGGGAAAGGCGCCGCAGTTCTTTACAGTGCTCTACAATGGCTCCAAAACCAGTATCAAGGGGTTCAAGGGTAAGGTAATCAGGAGCTTGAGGCTCTATAATACATAGACGGAAGCGGATAAAGTTAGGACGATTCCTTGCAATAGCAACCAATGCAGCATTTGACATCTGACGGCAGAAGTATAGCACCGACTGGAGCTTGGGGCATCCCGCCGAAACTGTTACAAGCCCCTGTTCAGTCAAAGATACATTTGGTTCTGCACTGTAAGGGTCCGAAGGAAACACCCTAAGTTCCTGCAGATCTTTGCAATATGATGAAAGGGCCTTAAGACCAGCATCCTCTATGTAATCCAGCACCTGATTAAACATGTCTCAATAAGGTCAAGGACATAATGCAACACAATATTTGCATTATAGACAACAATAAGCAGCAAGAAAAATCACAAAAATACTTGGAAATATATTTATCCAACTCTATACAGCACAAGTGAACTATATATCAAAATTCAGAAACTTGTGCATTTCATTCTAACTTAACAAGTACTTAAATGTAAGGTTTAATTTTTCCTAAAACAGCATGATGAAACCTTACTCTTAGCCACTGAAGAAATTATCAATGAAATGACAGAATATAAGATCACATACCCATAGACACTTTAGATTGGGACACTGGCTAATGAGTTCAACAAGATCAGGACTTTGAACAGTAGCATAGCTCAAGTTCAGTGAAGTTATTCTAGAGCACACACAATACATTGCTGGAAGGTAAGCTGGAACTACATCCCAGAACCCAGACAAGCTTTTGAGATGCTTGCAGCCTGAAAAAGCTTCCACCAAGTTTGAGAAGATATCAGTTCGAATTTCAGTCGTATAGGCACCTGTACCAAACTCAACCAATTGGGGGGCACGACGAAGTAGGCTTGCGAGCTTCTCAACAGGAACCGCACGATTCAGCCGAAGAGTTTTCAGGTTAGGACACCTTGAAACAAGACGCTCCAGAGCTGAAAAGCTCACCTCAGAGCCCAAACAAGACATGTTAAGTGACACCAGTGATGTGAAGTTATCTGGGAAATGGCTAAGCCAATGCCCACTTAAGTCCTCCACGTCACTCTCCCTCAAGTCTAGTTCTCTAAGATTCCTGCATAGCAAAATCACAGAAACAACCAAAATAATGAAATATCCAAAATATACTGAAACATGTTCCAATGTAATACTCAACTAGAGCCAATATCCTTCAGGAAAGGGAAAAGAGAAAATTAACACCGAAAAATAAACGTCAACGATCCCCACTCAGAATGCTGTAACTTTTGTCATAATTAGTAATTACCGCAGCAGAAGTTCTCTCAGAATTTTTTTACAAGGTAACAACATTCTAATTAGGGAAGCTAATTATTCATGGGAATTGATTAGTTCACTTGAGTATTCCAATCCCAGTACAGAAACACAAAGAAGGTTCAAATATTCTATTTCTACCCTGTAATGGTAAATCAGAGACAAAAAACTCTACCATAAAAGAATCCTCA
The DNA here is from genome assembly GCA_903798345.1 of Fraxinus anomala. Taxonomy (NCBI): domain Eukaryota; kingdom Viridiplantae; phylum Streptophyta; class Magnoliopsida; order Lamiales; family Oleaceae; genus Fraxinus; species Fraxinus anomala. The sequence goes on along the minus strand of CAIGRN010000324.1, from coordinate 20,179 downwards.
TCGACTAATAAAACAAAAAGAGAATACAAAGAGCACTTGAATTGCAATTCTAGCGAGATTCAATGGGAAAAAAAAGGTTCCATTTATTTAATGCTCAAAACTTTCGAAGGAGTCAAGAATTATGAGTAGACTCCCGGTTGATGGAAGACCTGAACTTTTCTTATACATTGCCCTGATTAAAAGAAATAAAGTCACCAAATTTGTTTATGACATAATGTTCCGCTCAAAGGAGAAAAATCACGTAAATAAAACGATGAAGAAAAAATAGTGCTTCCAAAAAATTTGAAAGAAGAAATACAAAGATTCAAACTTTCCCTTTTGCTGTTGCGTTGTCCATTCCTGATCTGCCATGTCTGATAAATCAAAATAAATCAAAGACTTAACAAGTTGTCTCCCACTAAAAATGCCAAGATTCAGCAGGAATCCTAAAATTTTCAAACTTTATACCTTGACCTTTAAATCAACTGAAAGTTCCAAACTCACTTTTCCATCTACAGTTCAACCGAAAAGAAAAATGCGCACGTTCTTTAACACTCGCATGGAATCTAATCCAAAATACAGATTCAAAGACAGAAAATTTAGAATTTCTACCTGCAATTGGCTGCAATGGAGGAAAGTCCATCAGTAGTGAACCCCTCGCACGATGAGAGCATCAAAACCTTAAAATTCTTGAACGACTTGGAGATCAGCTCCAAGCTCTCATCCGTAACCACCATGCGCTTGAGCTTGATTTCTTCAAGCCACGGGTAAGACCTAGCCATAGCTGAGATCCATGGGTAAACATAGGCACCCCACCTCTCTGGCACCAAGTTGAAGTCCGCGAAATGCGGCTTCCCCTTGATCTTTACCGCCCTCACCTCCGGGAACCGGCGGATCACGATCTGTGGACTCACCGCATAACAGTTCCCGATAAAAACTCGCCTGCGGCACCATCTTTCAATCTCGTACCACGATTTGCACACCAATGAAACCGCGTTCCGGTCCTTGTCGGAGCTCAAGAACGCAAACACGTACTCCAGCACCTCTTCCGGGAACGAGTACGCCATTGAGATTTCTTCGAGGATTGGAGGTCAAAAGCGTAACTTTACTTCAGATCTGATAATTTCTAGAGAGAGAAAGAAGAAGTGGAGAGAAAATCGGGCAAGTGCGTGTATAGAAGATAAGGTTTTTTCGAGTTTATATCATGAGTTTAATGTCACCGGCGGTGAGGTTAGGTTTTAACCACGGTTCGAATCGACGTTTAACATGAGGACACGTGTCGTAATAATGAAATATAGTCCTCAGATTTAAAGAGCGTCGAAAAATTGGGTTTAGTTGGATGGGGCGACCCACTGTGGGGATGAAACTGGGGGTATTTTGGTAATTTTGTTAGTAACGAATCTTGTGATTCTAAATGCATGGGTGGATCTGATGGATGGGATTGTGAGGGCTACGGCCGCCAAATGGTCTATTTTTTGTTATGATTGGTTTAAAATTAAGACATTATTTGACTCATTTTTTAAAATATTAAAATCATATTTTTAATTATATTATTAAAATTAATTTTTGATTTTGACTTAAATTTCTACCAAACAAGGACTTACTTTTTGTCAAATTAATTTCCAATCAACATCATTTCAATAAAATAATTTTATATGTAAATTTAAAAAATACTTTACAATCACACATTTCATCTATCATACAAAAAAAAAGAGTTTGAACGAAAGGTAAATTGATAGTTATCAATCATTATCACGGTCAAACAATTTGAGAAATCGAATTCAAGCTTGAATAGACCTCAAATGAGATAGTTGAACATAATTCCAAGTGAGAATTATATTGAGTCGATTTGAATAATTTTATATGATTTATAGAAATTTTAAGATTCGATATGGTCCGTTTCAGGTGTTAAGGTTGCGAAATCTACTAGCTTTTTACACTTTTTATTTTTGTTAGAGTTATTTGAATTAATTTGTAGCCTATCATTCAAACTCAATAGTTTCATTTTTTTTTCCTGCTCTTTTGAAAAGAATTAAAAAATTGAAAACCTTGGTTGGATTGGCTTGAGTAGTAGTGGTCGCAAAGGGATGAGTGGTCCCTCCTTCCTCAATCCCACTGGAGATTTTTCGAGAGGCGAGATTGAATTAAAATGTCTTCATTTTCGGCTCATGTCAATTAGGCTAGTAATTGTCTAAGATACAGGTGAAAATTTTCGTCCCTATTGAGTAGATTGCAGATGGCCTCCACTCGACAACTGGCTCAAGTTGTCTGAGAATTTACATGATAGATGGAACGATAACAACAAATATAATGTGAATTCACAAATTTGACTATAGATAAATAGAGGCATTGTGCTATTGGTTCTAGTGCATTTTGAACTTAAGAAATATGTCAATTATTTAAAAAATTATTTATAAGTATATAAATAAGTTTTAAATAAATATTTATCAATGGTCGAATTTTGATATAGGTTACGTTTCAAAATATTAGCCAAACACGGCACAGAGCAGGAGGTGTAAGAATTTAGCCGCGTTGAACAGGCGGTGAAGACCAAAAAGAATTATTGGGGTGTAATAAGTTATGAATAATGACACCCACTTGATGATTTCTTCATCTGCCTTTTCATAATTGACCCCATATAATTGACATGTATCCTATCACCAATTTAATTCCAACACTCAATTTGCCCAATACACCAATAACGATTTAATTGGACCCCACCCCATAATTTATTTGATAGGGGCAACCAATAATTTGGAGAAATATAAGTTCGGCTTGCTCTACAAGACCACAACGGGTCAAACCTCAATGCTCATTTGAATTATGTTACAAATCTTTCGTCTCAAATTTCATTGCCGCAACCATCTAGGCACTACCATAAAGTCTCGTGCTTTCGAGAATGATTCACGCAGTATATGTGTGTCTACTATGTCATTTGTTATTGAAATCGTATATTGATTTATTGACATGATTGATAGTTGAATTGAAGGAATAATATTGAAAAAGAAATAAAAATACACACTCAATCAAATCTTAGAACTCATGCCAAAATGTTGGGTAGCTTAAGTGGAAGAATTTTAAATATTTCGAGAAATATTAAGAAATATAAAAGGTAGATTTAATTCAACTCAAAACAATTTTAACATTCAAAATTCTCAATAACACTATCATCACATTTACAGAAATGCGAGATCACGTGATTTGTTATGGAGAAATATAGATTTTATGTCGATGACAAACGTCTATGAAAAAGAAATTTCGAATGAAGAAATAAATGTCTTTAATTCACTACCTCAACTTTTTGGCATTTCCTTGACCTAAGTTAGTAGTACATCACAAAGGGTTGAAGGGGTGAGGTGTCCCCACGTTTTGCATACGTGACATTGCCGAAAGTGCCCTTACTTAGGGATGGACCATAAATTTTGTTGTTGGAGTAAATAAGGGGCACTATTGTCAGTCCGTGAAAGGGACATGGTATCATGGGTTGGCACTGTCGCAGTATTAGAGCCCATAGACCTGTCTTTTTTATGTCCAAAGTTGATATTCCAAAGTTGAAGTTTTAACGGTACAGATTTTAACATCATTAAAACAAAAAAAAGTTTCCTCCACAACTTTTTTTTTTTTTTAATGATTTCAACTAATAAAAGTAATGTGACTAGCGACATTAAAATTATACGACAAAGTTCTTTCAACGATTAACAATTATTTAGATTTCAAGAATTTAGCTCATGTTTGATATGAATTCTTAGAGATATTAAAATTATACGACAAAACTCTTCCAACGATCAACAATTCTTTAAAGTTGGTTAGTCACATTAATGTGTATTTAAAATGTGGATAAAATTTGTGAATTTAATCAAATATATAGTTAAAGGGTAATTAGCAAATAATGTCCTTATCTTTCATCATTATTGTGAAAAACGTTCATACCTTCTTTTCTTTTCTTTTTTGACATTTTCACCGTTAATTATACATTTAATTGCGCAAATAATTATTTCTATCAATTTTCATCCAATTTCTCAAACAAAGCTATGAAATGATGAATATACTCTCATATTTAAATTAAAAAGAAATTTATTTTTTTAATAATTTATTTGAGACTCGTTTGCATTTTTTATTTTTATTTTCTAATAATTTATTTGTGACTTGTTTACATTTTTTTAAAAAAATTGGGATAATGGTTGCAATTAGTTCTTTATTTTCCTTTTTTTTATTTAATTAAGATTGTATATTCGTCATTTCACAATTTTTTAATCGAGAAATTGGATAAAAATTGATAGATTTTTTATGTCCAAAGTTGATATTCCTAAGTTGAAGTTTTAACGGTACAGATTTTAACATCATTAAAACAAAAAAAAATTCCTCCACAACTTTTTTTTTTTTTTTTAATGATTTCAACTGATAAAAGTAATGTGACTAGCGACATTAAAATTATACGACAAAGTTCTTTCAACGATTAACAATGCTTTAGAGTTCAAGAATTTAGCTCCCGTTTGATATGAATTCTTAGAGATATTAAAATTATACGACAAAACTCTTCCAACGATCAACAATTATTTAGAGTTCAAGAATTTAGCCACTTTTGATAGAGATTCTTTGAAACTTATTTTTTCTCAAACTCAATTTTTATCGCATATTTTTTCAGTAAAATAATTTTATACGTAAACTCTTACTTTTTTCTATTTTTTATCACAAATTTTTCAAAAAAAAATCTATACTAAACACGATCTTAACGACGGACAAGTCTACTAATGACCCAATAGGCAAACATATGGTAAAAAATACGTTCCCTCCCTGTTTGACACAGCCTTTTGAAAATCGCGTGTTGGTTAGTCACATTAATGTTTATTTAAAATGTGGATAAAAATTGTGAATTTAATCAAATATACAGTTAAAGGGTAATTAGCACATAATGTTCTTATCTTTCATCATTATTGTGAAAAACGTTTATACCTTCTTCTTTTTTTTTTGACATTTTCACAGTTAATTATACATTTAATTGCTCAAACAATTATTTCTATCAATTTTCATCCAATTTCTCAAATAAAGTTATGAAATGATGAATATACTCTCCTATTTAAATTAAAAAGAAATTTAATTTTTTAATAATTTATTTGAGACTCGTTTGCATTTTTTATTTTTATTTTTAATTTCTAATAATTTATTTGTGACTTGTTTACTTTTTTAAAAAAAAATTGGGATAATGGTTGCAATTAGTTCTTTATTTTCCTTTTTTTTATTTAAATAAGATGGTACATTCGTCATTTCACAATTTTTTAATCGAGAAATTGGATAAAAATTGATAGAAATGATGGTTTGCTCAATCAAATATGCAATTAAGGGTGAAAATGAAAAAAAAAATTAACATTTTTCACAATAACAGTGAAATGTATTGGCATTACGTACTAATTACTCATAGTTAAAAGTGAAGTTTGACCAACTCGAAATCTTTTAAAAAAAAAAAAACAACTTTACCAAATGAGAGTTAATTATGAAATATTGTGTGAATGATGTCCATATTATGTAGTATTTTTTGACATATCACGATTCATACACTTGCAGAATGGTGATTTTTAATATTAATATATGTAAATTTATTGAATTTTGAGATTTTGATTATACTAATATGCAAATCAAGGTCATTTTCATTTTTTAAAAAAAAGATGTAAAATGTTTTTTACTATAGAGAAATTATATATATATATACACGTTACCCTTTTTTTATCCACACACATTCTAAGATACAAGTCAGCAATTTAAATTTTATAATTACTATAATACGTGTGATTAGTATGCTGAGTTGTAATGCACGTAAAGTTGATTGTTTAATAATAAGATAATGGGATTAAGAATTAATTATTTATTAATTAAATTAAACAAATAGGATTAAATAATTATCCCCACGCATGGTTCTCCGGGAATCTCTCCTCTCCTCTTCGCTCCTCGAGTGGGATGGCATGGATTTCGCTGTATAGTTATTGCAAAAAATTTATATTTTTTTGGAAAATGAATTCTTGGGAATATAAGATCAAAAATAATTAATTTTTCATGTCCATCTTGGATACCATGTTTGTACTGTCAAATTATTTTATTTGTTATAATTTTTGCTCCCATTCTTAGTGGTTCTTTGTTATCTCAAGCACATGGATTACATGTTTCGATAACTTGTACTCGTTTGCTATATTACAATAATGAGGATGCATGTCAAACTAGAACACATGCCCTTTATCGTAGATCAAAAGCGGTTTAATTGATGGGCTTTGATAATTTGGACCATTTAGATGTTTCGAGAAATGATATTTTTCTATAATTGTAAATTATCGTTAAGAGATTTGTAACCATTATTAGAATCGCGTCATCAGTCCACCCTACTACGTTATTTCTTTCATCATGTCATTAGTCTGCCCTTCTATTATTGTTACCCTCTTTCTCTTTCGGGACCGCTCCTTTTACCTATTTGTCCCAAACTTTTCAAATAGTGGAGGGAGAAAATGACAAGCGAGGATAGTTACAGTGAAGGTTTGAGTGTAAAAGTAATGGTCATGCTATGAAGTATTGCTCGATAAAATAAGATTATCACATTAAAAAGAGAATTGTTTTCGGAGTTCCATTTTCTCTCTTCAACTTTGTCCTTTCGAGACAAAAATCTCGTATACATTATCATTAATATGCGCTAAAAACAAATTGAGGGGTCACTTTGAAATAAAGCATAGTGGCATCACTTGATTAGCACTATAAAACCAGTTATGTACTATTAACTCCTAGTGTTTAGCCACTGACTCGTTTGTACTTGAAATTAGTATAAGAATAGCAGCACGTCACGTGATTAGAAAGCTAACTTCGATTATGCCCTTGTTTGAGTAAGGAAAAATGTATTTTTGAATAGTGATTTTTTGAGAATGTATGATTAAAAATAAAAAAAAATTTGATTTACATTTAATATTATTTTATTGAAAATGAGTTTTGAAAAAATGAATTTTTGACAAAATATGGCTCAAACAATGGCTATGATCGTTTTAAATCAAATTTAAATTATTTTTCAATTATATCTCTTTCTCCCAAGTCTAGAGGCAAAGGTAACAGGAAAATAAGTCTTGATGTTCCAATTGTTTTAGGTTTTTCTACATATTTATTCGGGGGGAAGAAAAAAAAAAAAAAGGCAAGCCCTGTTTGGCCCTAAATTTTTAAAACTCAATTTCAACTTCGCGTTTTATTGGATTTACAAGTTTTACTAACTTTTCAATCACGCACTTCATCATTTTTTATAAAAAATTATTAAATTTTTTAGTTACATCAAACTCAGACTAAAATAATTATACATATCTAGATTACCTATTATTTTTGCATGGCAATAATTCGTATAGTAGTATGTAGATCTTATAGTGATGTAGATTATGCATGTGTTCGGCTAATATTATTAGAGCATCTCTAAGCTACTTTCTATTTTTAAAGATCATATTATATCATTTGGAGAGTATTTATAAATTTAGAGAATTTAAATTTTGAAGTACTCCAACAAACTCTTTATATTTAACACTTAATTTTACTACTCTCAAAAAATATTTATTATTTTTCTTTATCTTTTATTTTAACTAGTTTTTCTTTAGATTATTTTATTGTTTCCCTATGAAGAGCCAAACCCACTTTCTAAATTAAAATGTTAATTTAAAGAGTCTTTTGAAACATGATTTTAAATATTGACTCTTTAAAATAGAGGGTATCTCATATTTAAAGAGTCTCTTGAAGATACTCTTAGTAACATAAAAGTCAATTTTACTACTTAATCAGAGCCAAACTTTAATGTTAACTACAAATTCAAATCACCCCTCGTTATTATCTATACATATTATGATCGTTGCCACTAAAAAATACTGATAATAAGGGTGCGTTTGAGCCACATTATTTGGAAGAATGTATTTGAGAATAGTAAATTGATGGAGAATGTGTGGTTGAAAAAGAAAGAAAAGTTATTGATATGATGAAAAAATATAATTTTATTGAAAAATGTGTCATTAAAAAGAAGTAGAAGAATGAAAATGAAAATTTTAATATGGCTCAAACATGTGTTCAATCTCGAACACAGGCTATATATGTCCTAGGTTTTTCTTTATTTAACCATGTTCCACGAACATGATTTTGATTGGTTGGGTAGGCTGATTGGCAATCAAAAGTGCAACCATAGTAGATTAGATTCGCAACAAAAAGTCTACTTCCAAAAGCAAATGCCAGTGCATGCCTAGAAAAACTTTGTATCCCTTCTAATCTTCTTCTACAGTTTTTTTTCCAATCTTTTCATACAGTTGGTCAACAATTTTTGGTACTAATTGACCTATGCCATCCAATTAATTATGACCAATCTTTTTTCCCCTTCCTAAGTAGCTTTTCCTTTGAAAATTTTGGTACTCTTTTGGACCAATCTTAAAAGATATTAATACATACAAAGAAAATTTTAAACTCGTGACTCATGAATCACAATCAACCATTGATTCCTTTCCAATTGGATTCGTATCTCGAGATCTAGTCACTTCGTTGGAAGAATCTATTGCAGTCAATTTCTACTTGTCTTTATAAAATCTAACCCAATAAATTCTTCCTCGATTATCTCTTTTTATTTTTTGATAGCAAAAATTAGAGGAAGACAATTAACATCAATGTAATAATAAATGAATGAACGTAATACAAACATCCCAAATATTTTCAATCTACTAATCATTCGAAAATTGAATAAAAAATTTATTTTACCTTTTTTAGTCGTGCAAATTATTCAAAAGATGCAAGAAATAAAACGGGATAATTTAATTCAATTCAATATAAATAAAAAGTTTTAAAAAGTGACAATGCATCCAAAGTTTAAAAGCTTTGTAGGAGTCTAAGGGAGAGAATCCGAAGCCTAAAAAGGTTTCATAAGAGTGGCAATGGATGAAGACAACTTTTTATAAAGGTTTAACGGCATGTTTGGCTAAGTTCCAAAAGTAAATAAGTTTTTGAAATAAACAACTTTTTCATTTTATTGGTTAAAAGTAAAAAGCGTATGTGACTTAATAAGTAAACTGAATTTATTTAAAAATAAATTTTTTTTTGCTTAAAAATAAGAAAAAAAAAGTAGTCTACCGTAAAAAAAGTTACCCAAAAGTAACTTACTTTTAGGCTTAGCCAAACATGCACTTGAAGTTCCAAACTTAATTTTTTTTTATTTTAAAAGTAATTTCATTTATAATATTATATTATTAAAAAATTCGATGAAAAGGGTAGTTCAACATATATTTTAAACAAAACAATAAAAAAAAATTTAATAATGGGAAATTTTTAAAGAAATAAAAATAAAAAAAAATATATTTTCTACAATTAAAAATTTCCTCATTGAAATCAGCAGAGAGCCATGAACCAAGGCTAGTAGTGATGTAACGAGGGGTCCATAGTTGAACTTACCTCAGAAATGGGCCCAGTGGGCCATAGTTGGACTTTTCTGGCCTACTTTTTTCAGTTCGTTAGAAACTTTCTTAAAGTTCTCGGCGTGATATGATACAGTGATAAAGCTTTGCGCGGGATTCTTACGTTACTTGGGTACACCTAATTCGTTGATTCTTTCCCCTTAAGAAATTCACAAACTTCACCTTTTGATAATCCTCAAGTTTGTCGCTTATGAGAATAATTCTAATAATAGGATGTTGATGAATCGAACCGAAAGGAACTAGAGATTACTCTACTTTTAAGTAGGGATGGCAAAAAAACTCGTCGATTTGGACGCTCGGGCCGAGCCTCATTTTTTTTGGCCGGGCTTTGCACGACTAGGCCCCGCTCGAGCAGAGCCCGAGTTTTTTTTTTTTTGGCTCGACTCGTTGACATACCTAAATGTAGATAATTTATGGAATTATTTAGACACAAATACTATTGTTCTGCTAAGGCTCGGGCCCAAAAGCTCTGGCCGAGCCTCATTTTTTTGACCGGGCTTTGCTCTGCTCGGCTCGGGCCCAAAAAAGCTCGATCAAAAAAAGATTGAGCCGAGCCCGAGCTTTTTTTTTTTGGGCTCGGGCTCGGCTCGACTCGTTGACATAGCTACTTTTAAGTTATTTTCAAATTCGATTGGCCTAATTTGATTTAAATTAAAAATTTATAGTTATTTTAAGAAGTTCGAATGTCATTTTGTTTAATTAGCTTAAATTTGAGCTACTTTGTTCTTGTCGCAAGGTTAAGATTGAATTGATGTGCTTATTGAGGTTTGTGCGGCTATGACAACGAAACAAATATGAGACAAGTCGACCATTTTTATCCTCATTCCGTCGAGTATTTTTGTCATATTCTCTTGTCCCCATATCTGATTAAAGCGGGACGGATGGGTTTGGGGAAGGGCCTCTTCCCCATTTATTGCTCCGTTTAATTTTTTTTTTTAATTTTTTTTAATTTTTTGCTTTTATTTTTTTTATGTCTTTAGTTAGTAAATATTATTACTTTTCTTTTTTTTTCAATTTGTTAAGAACAACTTATGTCCTCTTTAAAAATAACGATAAATCTTTTATTTTTGTATGATAAAAAAATTAACTTTAAACGGGACAGGTAACATGTCAAGGACTATAATACCCATACATGCCCCGTACCTGCTTATTAAGGTTTGTGTTAGGATGACAACAAACCGGATACGAGATGGATCAGTTATTCCCATCCAATTCTGTAGGGTATTTTTGTCACCTTGTCTCATCCCCATATCAGGTTAAAGCGGGACGACGGATTTGGGGTGGGATCAGATCGAAGTGGGGCGGGGAAGGTTCCCAGCCCCATTTATCACCCCATTTAATTTTTTTTTCATTTATTTTATTTTTTGATTTTTTTTATTTTTATATCATAGTAAATATTATTTTTTTCCCAATTTGTTAAGGACAACTTATGTTCTCTTCAAAAATGATGATAAAACTTTTATTTTTGTTTGATAAATAATTTAAATTTGAAATTAAATTCAAATGGGATGGGTGGCCGGTTGGAGACTATATTTCTCATACCCATCTTGTACTCGCTTCAGACAATGACCATCGTTCCGTCTCGCTTACCCGGTTAGACGGATAATCTCCGCCCTTTTTTTGTCATTCCTAGGTTTGTGTTGAGAATTAGATACCCATTTTTGCTTTCTATAATAAACATTGGTTATACCTTTATTTTATGGGATAAAAACAAGTATTGGATTAAGTTATTTTTGGAGGGTAAACCTTTATTTCACGTGGAGTTAGTCTGTTCCTTGGTGAGTCACACCTTAGGCACCATGTCATACTTCAAGCTTGAAGACCTCGAGGGTATATCTAGACCTCATGGTTGTACCTCAAGTCTCATTGATGGGGGAAGTCTTAAGTGGCAACCTCGGGTTTGTGGGTCCTCGAGGTCAAGGTAGTTTCCATGATGAGCTAGGAAACATCAAGCATATGAAGCTGAAAGTCGAGTTCGTGGGCAATCGATTTTGACATTATCAATTACATTTTGTTTTTTTAGTTTTTCACAATGATCGAAAACATATTTGTAGTCCGTACAATATAATTAATTTCGACTAGTTCAATGAATATTTTGACTCTTGACCTTTAATTGTTTACCTTTTCTAATTTAATATATAAAAACACAGTTTTTTAAAACATAAGTTTTCTTTTTATTTTAGTGAATATCGGGTTGTTTTACATTTTTCTAAAGTCTCCACTAAAGTCGGAATTCACCTAATTCTCATATTATAAAACTCGATTGTTAATTAAAAAATGTCTAATCAATATGATTATCATTTGATCAACTACTGTCAAATCAATACAATTATTTACGAACCCAATTGCGTGATTAAGCTGCTAATTGGAAAGATAACCTCAATACAGAGTAATGTACAGAAGGAACATGTGATTTTGGTCAATTTGTTTAGGCCAGGAAAAAAAAGTCAATGTTAGAAAAATAAAACGTGTAAATTTAATCAAACTTTAATAAAAATAAATAAAATATTACAATAATTCTTAATGCTGTCCACCAAAAACAAAAAGAAAGATTAGATATATCACTATCTTAAAATAAATTAAAGTGGAAATGGTGGCTACCACCGACTCCACCACTTGTAACGTTCATTGTTATACCACCGCCGCCAATGCTTCGAAACTTGTGAGTCTCACAGTATATGATTTTCTAATTTCTATGCCTCGCGAACTAGTTTAGAACAAATTTCTATGTTACCACAAACAAAAACAAGAAATAAAAAGAAAAGCAAAATATACGACTGGATCCCACGTCACCAACTTAGGACACGGGGATTCATAATCTCCAATTCACTCCGTCCAGGTAAAAGTGTGACCTAACTTTTACACAAGATAGAATTGACTGGAGATAAAAAGAGAAGATTTTCTCGAACTTTTTGAATAAGATAGTAAAAATCTGCAATCCAAGACAACTTTCATTGAGGTAACAATTGTAAAAACCAAATTCCAAATCATAGACTGGTAGAGAAGAACAAGGTTGTAAATCACACAGCCCAAATAGCTAAGAGTTAATGATTCAAGCAGTCTACGTACAGGAATAAACAAGAAAAGAAAAAGAGTAAGGAAAACGAAAAGTCCTGCGAAATTTAAAGAGTCACACATTAAAAAGGGGAAAAAAAAAGCAGCTACTGAAATTTGCCAGTATTGTATGCATGTAGCACTCATATCGCCTCCCATGCTGGACCTGCCAGGTTCAAACTAAGAGTTAAGAGAATCTAAAATCAAAAGCAGTCTAGGATGAAAATGCATTTTATTAAGAGACTATTAACCTTGAGTAAGCTAATAAACCATTAGCAGTCAATTAAATGTCAAATGGCAGATGGCCTCAATTGGCACTATATATGTGTAGGGATATCATCTAAGGCTAGTGGCGAGTGAGTTGACTGCTCTGTCGTCAACCAGGGGCAGATAAGAGGAGGGCGTATGATGCTGAAGTTTCTACTATGCAAAGCGTAATTCTGACAAAATCTTTAGAACAATATATAGTTTTGCGCTCAAATTTTTTGGAAATTCCTGAGTATAGTTCTTGTCAATCTATGTCACCCTAGCCTTAAATCCTAGATTCATCAATGCTATCAACTGTGATATGGTAACATAAAACAAATTTTTATGCCAAGCAATATCATATTAAGATAACAAGAAGAAGATGCAACCATTAGAAACAATTTGCATAGTACTGTACCATTAGAAAACATATGCATTGACGTGTCTTTACTAAGTTTATAATATAACTAGAAATAGAAGGCCTCCAAAGTATAAATGATGGATTTGGGATTCAAGCGTAAAGTTGTCTGATCCCACCCCGAATGCAACTACTTATTTAGTCATCTGACAACAAATATATGTACCAGAAGTGAAAGAACAAGTAGCAATTTTTAATTTTGTCAATTTAGATATTGGCATTAAGGATAGCATAGAACCTGATGTCATTCACAGGCAATTTTGGTATCGAAGCTGCTGAGACAAATGGCAAATGCCTGGAAAGCAGATATTGGATACTGATAGTCCATGGTGAACACATCCTTTCCCACTTTCCCGAATTGGAGAATAACATTCTCGAGCTCTTGTCCACCAGATCCGTTCCTAATAGATACAACAAGCTGAAAGTTCTTTACAGAAGCAACCGTCACACGTCCATTGAAATTGAGACACCAACACTGGAGTTGCTCATGCCATCTAGGAGCCTTGTTTTTCAAAACTAGTCTTTCATCTCTTTCAGGCGACAACGATCCAGACGGAAAACTATATGTACGAGTTGATTTTGATCTGAAGAATGGGAGGGATGGGAAGGAATCTAAGTTTCCAGACAGAAATTCAGTTTGTGTGGGAGCCACACCTCCTGGTTCAACAGCAGAAGCAGGTATAGCATCCATGACACACTGCATCCGCCTCGGACCCCTATATCAACAATATGAAAATTTGGTTTTTTACTAAAGAATATAATCTTATTGCAACTGTCCATATCCAATTCATGCTTTGGAACCCGATGACACCACAGATATTGTAAAAGGCATAGCAATATTTATCAATACGTAAAAAGGGGAACTGCTCAATTCTTTATCAAAACTGAACACAATTTTAAAGAATGCAAGTCATTTTTCATTTCATTTGGCAATGCCATCGTAAGATAATTATGACAAAGGGACTAATCTCTCACCTTGAACCCAAAACGTTCAACTCATACGAAACGTGCGCCACAGGATAGTTTCCAGCAGGGACCCTGGGAGAGACCTGTCTCATTCCAATTAGCCTTGTGGAACGAGATTTAGTGACTCTGGCTCCGGCATTTGGTGGTTGTCCATCATAGATTATAAACTTGGTTCCCAAAAAATTAGATCTGCCATTTTTAAAACTGATGAAATTTAATCTGCAATTCCATTTATGGAGAAACAATGCCAAATAAAATTCGATTTACCTCAACTTCCCAATGTAGGTGCTGCTTCCCTTTGACACATTGTCAGCATTTAGAGATATTATGTAATCTGTATATGTTGGTCTTCTACATCTTCGAGCAATAAGTAGGAATTTCCCATCATCATTAGAAGCTGCCAAAAGGCAAAAGGGTGAAAAAGGCTTATTAGGTGTAAAATGGAGCTTGGTATTCTAATTTAATGCGTAAATTATTAGATAGACAAATGTAAGTGTAAAATAAATTGGGAACACATGGAAATATCCGGTGGCTTTCACCTTGATTCAAATTGAGGTAAAGGCGATATGTTTGGTTACTACGATCCCGCTTTATGAAACACTGAATTAGGGTGTTTCTTGGACCAGGCTGCAGAAATAACAAAGAAAGATTTTTAGTACGCACTAGAAAGAGACAGGAATGAAACAACAAATGAAATGCATTGGTTAGTAAATTTTGCAGCAGAAATAACAACGTGAAACTCTCAATGGGACTGTTAAACTCCAATTTCTTTCAAGGCAATTAAACGATTTCTCGTAAATGAATGCAAATTATTAAATTCCACATGAACATCTATTCTCATTGTAAATAATCTTTACCAAAGCTTATTATGTTATTGTTGTAGATGCTGATAGAATAAGCTTTAGCTGTGCTGAAAAAAGAATCAACTAGGAGAAGAATTGTTGTATGTTACAAAATCAACATTTGAACTTTTGGTAAACGTAAGTGCTTTAGGAAAGTGTTACAATGATAAAAGATCACCCACAAAGCATTGCCAACCTATGTTTCTTGAACTCTTCACTTTGGAGGAAGTTCCCATGTCTAAGTGACATGACAAAGGGCATGGGATCCGTCTCGGGTCCTTTAAATTAAACGAGGAGATTTTCTATTGTTTTTGTTATTTGATTTAAAATGATTTATAATTAGTATCTCACATTTCTGGACATGAAATGATTTAAATCAAGTCACCTTTGTTACACAAGCACATGGCCATATCGTGTTAGATTGTAACCATTCAAAAAATATAGACATTCAGAATGATTGACAACAAAAGGCATAAAACCCCATGTACCCTCTGACTTCGTACACTATCAGCCTCATAATTCCCAAATAGAACATGTGTTGAACCACAGGCAGTGTTCATCTGGAGTAAAAACCAAATTTTAGGACCTGCTAACCATGTTTAGCTAAGTCAGATTTTGGGACAAAAGAGGTCTAGCTCATCTTGTTCTAGTAAAAGTTGTATTCAACTTCAAATTACTGGGGTGGATATCCGTTTATACAAGTTTAGGAAATTCAGGTGGTAAATACATGAACTCTTCTATTTCATCACAACGCAAGAACAAATGAACATAAATATAAATTATGGGCTGGTAAATTAGAATTTAGATCCATAAAATTTAAATCAGTAAAACATATAAATGATAAATGAGACTAAAAAAATTCAAGCCTCACTTATAAATTCAAGTTGTTTGATCAATTTAAACTAATTTAATATTTATTACTAAAAGAAGCTGAGCTTGAATGAACATTAAAAGATTTTGAATTTAAGAAATTTTCTAAGTTAAGCCTTTTTATTTCTGACCAACCTTGAAAGGAACCTAAATGTATTGATCCTTTGCCAAGCCGGAGTTACTAAGCCTAATAAACGTATGTCCTTAATTTCCTCAACATTCAAAATCACCAAATTCGACAGAGATACACACCATCCCACCCTCAGATATTTATGATTTCTTCAAATGACAGAACTCGCCTTGTTTATAGGGGAAAAATAGACAAGCCGAATTATATAGCAAAAACTACGTTAAAAAACTTTCGATAAACATTGTCAGTCTCTAACATACAGAAAAACTAGAAATACAAGGGTGAGTGTAATGATGATATTGGAACTAGAGATCTACACCAAATACAGAGCATTAAAGATAAAAAAGAGTTTGATTAGTAGCAATATGATCACATGAAGAAGGATTGATTGTTTCAACAAATTATTTAAGGATAGATATATGAGTGGTGGACAAGTGGATATTACTTGTGAGTCCCTTGGCATGTGTGGTTGACAATGAAGTTTGACAATTTATAAATAATTCATACATTCGCCAAACGGAGGCTTAATGAGACCACCCTGATTGCATTGTTCTAACACGAAAAAAGATTCTCATACTTGACTCCAAAGGGAAAAAGGCTTCGTTTGTCGTTTGTTGTATTTCTAAACATTGAAAAGTTCGTCTACTAAATAATTTCAATGTGCTTTTCGTCGATCATTAGGACGATGGATCCCAACACATTTAGATACACATTTTTTATAGTATTTATAGCAAGTTTGATGCTTGGAATGATAATTGCCATCAAGCATCGAGAAACATTTGGAATAATAATGAACAGTGTGCAATACCACATATATAATTATTTAAACATAACCTGATGTGAAAGATTTTCGCTAATTGATGGGAAGACCATATATATAGTATACTTTTCATTTGTAAACACGGGTGGAAAAACAGAATGGTACATAAAAAATCCTCCAATCCCGCAATTTTGAAAATTATGGCAGTAAATTAAATAAACACAAACACATTCCTAACCCACACAAAAGAAAATTCACCTCTCAATTCGAATATCAATTTAAGTAATCAACAAGCATTTTCAAACAACCCACACTTTTTTTTTCATGATTTATGGTATATCCCAATATAGGATGCAAGTTCACACGTTAAAAAGAAAAATAACACCTATGTTTTATCAACTTGTCTACTTAATGTGGCTCAGACAAGCTATCTATATAATGTAGCAGGTAGAATAGTCAAAAAGTATCAAAGAAAGACTAAAACAAATGCTCATTGAATCGAACCTGCTTCAGGGAAATGGGGAAAGTTAACTTGCTAGAGACTTCCAGGGTTCTAACAATTTCCTTCATGATTTCTCTCCAGCTCCTACAAACACCCGCACAAGCAACCACATTCTTCCTTGGAGGCCATGCACTCTCCGACTCCTCAATCCGCATCAACACGTCCCTCAAGAGCTCGGGTGGCATATTGGCCCAACAACTCTGTTTCAAAGCATCTGTTGAAGTCATCGAACTATCCTGAACTACCCGGTGAGACCTTGACCTCAACCCATAACCAAACTTCGCATCAAACCCTTTGCGAGATATACTCCCAAACTCCCCCTTCATGTCCTGAAGTATACTCTTAAACGACATAATGTACTAACGCTAATATGAGCTCCAAACAAGATATGCACCTATACACTGTCAATTTCAATGATTAAAGGGCAAATCCGAGTCGAATGAATCTCACGAACCAATATGCCCTCTACAAATCCTGTCTTAAAACTACACTTTTAAAACCCAGAATTCAAACTCCTATACCTACACAAAAAAGGCTCTAAAAATTTGGACGATAATCCTGACAGTGTTATGAACTACATATCATGAACAAATTAAAACATGTATTGCTTCTCAAAAGAAATGTTCACACGCGGACACAGTCCCAGAACTAAAGCTCCAATCTTTAACAAAAATTCTACATAAATACATAAAATCGTCAATCTAAAGATCAGCAAAAGTACAAGAAGCCCACAACATCAAAATGATCTTTCCCAGAGCTGTACAGATCTGTACATAACTGAAAAATCTTAGAAACACTAATTTTTTTACAAAATTTGTCGGGCGTGAACCCAATTGGGATTATTAGAGATTAAAGGCGAACCCAATTCACTGTGAGGGTTGTGCAAATTCTAGAGAGAGTAAAGGCGAATGCTATAGGAATTAGTGTGAACTTTATTTATGCCGATTTTCGACCTGGGTGTGTCCGCTCACGCAAATAGTGTTGAACTTGTCACTTTCCATGTCTTATCGGGTCGGATTCCAGTGGATCCGTATCCAATTCAGGATCCGGAGCGAATTAATAATTTGTAAAATGCAAATCATAATAGTAATATAGATGCCTTGTTTAGAGCTTGTGCGATTTAGCTAAATTAATATTTTTAGTAATTTTTTTACAATAGTTTATGAAATTTATGGTTAAAAAGTTGATAAAATTTAAGAATTCGATTAAATATATGATTGAAAATGAATTTTAAAAAAATGAATTTTAAAAATGGGAGTCAATCTGTTAATATGCAATTGTGAGTAATGTAATCAAGGACAAGCCACCATAAATATATGTTAGAGGTGGCTCAAGTAATAGAGGGTTTTAGATAAAAAAAAATAAATAAATAAATTAAGGATTTTTCAGAAAGTAATGGCAAAACATTACGTATCGCTAATGATTACCTATAAAATTTTCGTTAATAATCGTCTGCAATATTATTGTATGTAATCTAACGAAAATCAATACTGTTAGGTATTTTGGACTAAATCATCGATATTGACCAACAACCAACTCTCATCCAACTATTATCGACTTTAATATCGTTGACAATCATCAATAGTGCTATAGTCAATTGTCGCTAATAGAAAAGTTGTTGGAACATCGACAAATAATAGTTTATTCTTACTTTATTTTTTAAAATGGTTACTGGTAGAATATAAAGTCAACAAATTTAAACGTCTCTGTATTTTTAGTTAATGATTTTGAATAACCTAGCCCGAGGGAATGAAAGCGAACAAGGGGGGCAGTTGGCTCGTAAGCTCAAATTCGAAAATCATCGATAAGGATCGAAAGAGAGCCAGCCAATTTTACATTAAAAAGGTATGAAATTCTTTTTTAACTGTTGTTTCATTATCTACAAAAAAAATTTAATCATTAATATTTATTTTTTATATTTTTATTGAAAGATGAATTTGACGATAAATTAATATATTTTTAATATAACAAGCTGAAAGATCGTTAGATATCTTTAATTATCATTTTAATGTTTATTTAATTAACGACATAATATTTTGTAGGATTAATAAGAAAATCCACTCGAAATGGTTCTATGTGCGATATACCTCCTACCCATTGGAAGTGACTTCACTCTCTCCTAAATTCATCAATTTTCTATGTGCGATATACCTCATACCTATTGGAAGTGACTTCACTCTCTCCTAAATTCATCAAGCTCCTCATAATCTCTCCATTGATTAGACCCTCTTCACTAGGTGACATTCGAACGTAGTTTTATACATATATTTGTGTCAATATTCTAAAATGTGAGCATATGCAAAAGTTGATGGACCACTAAAATTTAGCAGTCACTTCACTTTCTCTCCTAAATTCCTCAAGCTCCTCAGAATATCTCCATCAATAGTTTTATACATATATTTTTGTCAATATTCTAAAATGTGAGCATATGCAAAAGTTGATGGACCACTAAAATTTAGCAGTTCACTTCCTCTCCTAAATTCCTCATGCTCCTTAGAATCTCTCCATCGATTAGACCATCTTCACTGGGTGAACTTCGAACGTAGTTTTATACATATATTTGTGTCCATATTATAAAATGCACGCATATGCTCACATATTCTTGATTCATTTTCAAAACGTCTCGTATAAGATATGATGTTGTCAATTGATTTCGTTGACTGCATATGCACGCTTAAACGTCAAAATGCATACGTATTTTTATTGAAAATTGTGTCAAAATTAGCCTAACAAAACTTGGCCCATTATTAGAACTTAAAAAATAAAATTATCATAAATCACCCAAACTATGAATTATGTACAACAATATGTGTGATTTTGACGTTTAGAAAAATAAAAATAAAAATAAATTTTTTTGTAGAGTTGCAAACTATTACATCAAGCTCGATCTTTCTTTTTTGACGTTCCTCTAGTTTTACTAGCAAGTAATGTTAGTAATGCACAATTTTGAATTACTGATG